>QVNW01002001.1:0-20391 GCA_014825475.1 Pseudomyrmex flavicornis
TATAGTTAATTTGTCTTTAACATTGTAAATACTATTTGATCAATTAAGTTTTTGATAGGTGCGGCTCATATACCGGAGTTACCCTATGCTAAAATTAAATGTAATATATAATATTATATTAAATTTTATACACATACAATATAATTTTATATACATATAATATTTTATATATGTATAAGTTGTACAGATATTCTTTCTTATGCTAAATATATGTATAAGTTGCTTAGATATTGTTCTTATGCTGAAAAATAATGTTAATTATTTAAAGTAGGTTTTTTAAAAACTTACTAAATATATTTGGTTTTACTATATCAGAGAAAAAAGACATAAAAAAAAAGAAAATAATGACAAAAAAATACACTATACAACACGTATATGTATGTACATACATTTATATCATTTGACAGTAAAAGAAAATGTTGTAGAACTACTAGAAAGCAAGAGAGATGTGCATACTGAACACATCTTGCAACTGTCAGGCTTTCACAAATTAGCAACGAGTTAGAAAAGCGAGCCAGTTAATTCTATATAAAAATATAAAAGTATTCTTAATATTCTTGAATAATTCTGTTTTTATCGAGTTACATGAATAAAATAATATTAAGATACATATATAGATATTTATATTATATATCTTACGTTTTTAATTAAAAATTAAGTAATAATAAGTAGTAATAATTTAACCTTGTTATAATTCACATTTAAACTATTGTTAGTACTCTAACAATAGTTTAAATGTGAATTATAATTACATAACATAATAACATTAAAATATTACTATTATTAATATTATTACTATTGTTGTTAATATTTTTATTAGTTTGTAGGTGTATATAGTTTATATACATTTATACACACACACACACACAAGTTATTTAATTTAAAAGATTCTTGTGACAATAATCACATACAATTGATAAACATGAGAGTGTTTTTTAGTTTAAAGCGTAAAATCATACAGTAATTGGGTTATGAACACGCGATTTATTGTAACAACGGAAGCAATAGTAAGGCATCGGTACATCTTGTGTTTACTGAATGCAGAAAAATATGCTTGTGCGTGCACAATGCACTTGTAAGATTCAGTTAAACCTACAATGAATTATTTGCTAGTTTTCTCACTTTATGGTAAAATGAAGAGAAGTGAACTGCGGCACGTAATCAGAATATTAATCAATATATTTACAGCTTTATATTTTTATCAAGCTGTAATTATCTGTATTAATTTGATTATATTTTGTTACTTGTAAAAAATACAAAACACACAATAATATTTAAATTGCGTGTAATGTCAAATATTATTTATTTGTATATTTGTGTACACAAAACATTGTCTTTAAAAAGTGACGCGAGAATGCTTATTTCAATTTTCGTAATATTGCGAGAAAGACCTAACGATAATAACATCGTTGTGCTTGCTAGGCTTTCATGCTCACGATGCATCCCGTTATTGCATAATATGTGCGCGTCTTTGTGTACGTTAAACAGTTTATTTAATTACTTATTGTTAGTTTTATATAAAATAAAATAGTTATATAAAATAAAATAGTAGAATTTAGAAATGTTTTCTTCAAGATCTGTTGAATTTACGATGCAAACTATCTTCAATGTCATTTTTTTACAAATCTTAAAATTGTTGCTTGAAAAAACTCATGAGTAATAAAAAAACGATGTATGCATAAAATGAACTAAAAGTAAATTCTCACAATATTTATGCTAGTAACATAATAGAGTGTTTGTGTATCAGAATTGATTATAAACTGTCACACATAATTACTCTATTTTCTTTGTTCTTCGATTACAAATATATACGAAGAAGCTAATGCTTAATGTAATAAGCTTACAGCTAATTAGCTGCAAAACATATTACATGAAAATATAAAATGTAGTGCAAGTATTGACTTGACAATTCCTAATGACAGCAATTAAAAATTTGTACGATTTAAAAAGTAAATAGGTATGTTGTAATGTAATAATGACTGATGCAATAATCATTGACGATATACTTTAATATAATACAAGTTCATGATTTTTTACAATCAGTTTGTTTTATGATTTAAATGTAAGAAAGATAATAAAAAAAGACTTTTTTGCAATCTATCTTGTTTTCGTGACGAAATTATTTGTTTTACATGTATTATCACATATACTTTTTTAAAAACATATTTTCTTTTATTTTCTATAAATCTTTGGATTATAGTTGAAGAGTATACAGTAGTAGTTGTGCAGACACGCTTCGTCACAGATAATCGAAGAAAGAAAATTAAAAGAAAGAAAGATATATGGGAAGGGAAAGGACTGTTCTGTAAAGCACGAACAGTGGTAGAGAGCTCGGTATAGTAGAAGTCAACCACGAAGAAGCGATGTACATACATTTGCGGCAGTGCACGCTGCATCATGGCGTAGATACAGTATAGTTTAAGTGGGAGAAACCGTATATGATCGTCCTCAGACTGAGGCAGTCCCGTGTGAACGACCGTGAAGTGAACCTCGGAGGTATACGCCTGGGACCTTGAGTTCTGCGCTCTCGCACTGAAATTCTAATGTTTCGGGAACATTAAGATGCCAGCAGCAGTAACATTATTCGAAAGTGAACAATCATCAGTGCATTCTTGTCTGGCCATCAAATTTCGGCGGAATGAAAGAACATAGACTAACGGAGTTCTTGATTGTATTTATGATCTCCAGGAGAAATTTACTGGTCCAGATTCTATATAAACCTTGCTCGGTAATGTGCCTTTTGCGAATGATGTTAATCAAGTGCGAAGAAATTGTACCGAAACTTGAATATATGTTAAATACGCTATTGAGGGCTTAATAAGCAAAAATCACTTTAAAGATTGATTGCTTTATATTGAACTGATGATAACGTGATAATTACATTACTTTCTTAAAAGTAATTATGTTTTAAATTTATTATATTATAACACACTATTAATCAGTTAAATATTTAAAAATTCATTATATTTTCTATATCTAATAAGTAAATACTAGTGAAATGTAGTAGTCAAAAACTCATTTGTTTGGTGATTGTGTACAATACTAGTACTGTGTGTGAAAATTTTTTAGTTTTTTGCCAAATATATATATTAACTGTTTTTCAAACCTCAAATATTAGATTTTGAAGTTTACAAGTGATGTAATTTATTTCAAAAGAGAATTTAATTTTAGTGTTTCTTTTCAAGAAAGCCAGAAGAAATTTATTTGAGAAACAATACAAAAATAAAAGTAAAATTTCTTAAAAGAAAGAAATTTAAATTAAAATAGCGAGATAAACCAATATGATATCACAAATAAATAGAATCATGAAACGAGTCTTAAGCTTTTTCTGATATTAGTTTTGAAGTCTAGTGCGGTGCATTGGCCGAAAACCTGACACTGGTCTGATCCGCCGCCAAGTAGGTCAACCGGCGTGTGCGAGACTGAATAAGCGAAAAAAAAGAACGAGAGGAAGGATAAGAGTGGTGGAGGAGGAGGGAAAAGAAAGAATGGCGTGCCGCAGGCAGCGCCCGTGAAACTCTTCTGATGTTCAGCGACTCGTTGTAGACTTGTAATCCAAAATGGCGGATATCGGTAGGCATCGCAGTTTACTTCAAATCAACCAAGATTGGCCTAGGTGCTCAGAATCCTGAAAACATCGTGTTCTTGACGTCCGTATCATCAATCTTGTTGTAAACGAGAAGGATTGCAATAACGATTGGCAATCATGATGTGTCCAATTAAATCGAAGATTCTCGTGACCTTCACGATCCTTGCACTGTTTGGTAAGTTCGGAAAATATTAAGATAAAGTAGTAAGTCAAAAAACAAAGATGAAGATGATTAAATATGATAATTGTAAATGTTTTATGCTTTTTTAACCAAATTACCGAAGAAATTTAAATAGAAAATGTTTGAAGTATATCGTATATTTTTATATTTGAGGAAGAATTTGTGTGTGTGATTACAATTCTACAATGTTTACGATAAAATGTAATTTTATAATAATTTTTTTTTATTAAAATTTTTATAATGTACTTATATAACGTAATTATACGAAGATAACATTAAACATATAAATATATTTAATTATAAATTACATGTTATTTGTTTATTAATATACATAATAAAAATTTGAGTATCGCAAGATTAAAGAACATGTTAGATAAATATAATTTATTAAGGATTCTTATGAAATGAAAGATTTTTGCTGGAGACATCAACGATCACGCGTGATGTCGCTGCAGTGACATTAATGCCATACATATACACAAAGTTATTCACATTTAATGATCGTTTGAACGCGAAACAATGAGTAGCTTACAGAAAAACGCAAGCATGATCTGTCTGATCTGATAGGTTCTTCAAGCTGTAAGTATTAGTATGCTTAATATGCTCGGAACCGGTATCTTGACCTCTTCCAAAAATTTCAACAGGTTGAAGAATGTTCACGACGCATCGAGTCTCTATTAAATTGCGCATTATTAAATAATCAGAGAATGTTTAAACACATATTTCTCTTTGTTTAATATATTTACTAAACCTTAATTGTAAATTATATAAAATCTGTTAAAACTAACTATATATAATAAATATTATGTGAGAGCCATTATAACTAAACACATGAAAACTTTACATGACTATGTAGATATGACAAGCGCAGAATTACATACTATTTCACAGACATACATATATGTATAAACCTACATGTATGTATAAAACTTAATGTGTTAAGATACATATGTATAGTTAAAAAGAAAGTGCCGGAATATTTTTTTCCGATGGCGAGAGAGTCATCGATCGAAACGTCATTCACGCAGTTTTAATAAGTTTTGTCGTCTATATCGGATTTTTTATTTGTGCAAGGAGAGACATTTGCATGAAGTCACTAACGTCATTGCTAACGCGCGCGCAAAAGCAACGACACCGCGAAACATATCCGGTATAAAGTTTCATCACTACCTGACTTTCGCTCAACCGCATTAACCGTGAAAGTGTCACGAAATTGCTATATGCACGGTAAAACAGAATAAGACTACGTTTTCATTTTATCAGGTAAAATCTTGTTCTTGAAAATCCATCAGAAAGTCATTTATACGTCAACTTTTGAAAATAAAAATCGAAAAAAAGTTATATGAAATTTTCATTTCATAGGCAACTATTGAACATTTATAATACGAAATAGAAAGCTGAATTATAAAACTTACAAGATGAAAAATGCATTATGCGGTTCATTATAAATTGAAACACGAAGAACGGTATAATCTGATAAAAAAAGAAAATAAAATAATTACGAAAGTTTCTAATTGTTCAAAATGTGGTTGAATCTTTCATCGATTTTTTCACGTGTAGTTCAATAGTTTTCTTTTAACGTGATAATTGCGTATTTCATTTCAGTTGATGTTTGTGAATCGCGCACCTAAACCTATGAAATTGCGTGCGCTTTCATTACGTGTCGCAACTATACAGACTGTTATAAAATAATGTTTTCTTGAGTGTCATTTTCACGCGACAACAATCTCCGTTCTTTCGTAGCATCGATTTTTACAACTTTATACTGTCAAACTGCATCGTGTAGATACAAAATGTCGCGTTCACCAGTGAAAAGAATAAATATTGGGCTGGAATGGGATACCGTTAAGTCTGCCGTTACCGCCTCGAGAGACGGCACATAGCTCGATGTACACATCTACGGATAATCCTTCAGGTTTCTTTTCTGTTCTTTTAAAGTTGTGCTAGACAAAGCTTATTATTAATGATTATGTTTAATCCAAACAAAGATAACACGCAAAAACGGTACAAAAAATAATCATTTTATTAGTGTTCATGATTTTCAATCATTCTGAATTTGTGTCAATCAGAGTAAGAAAAAAAAACATTACGATGACAGAATTTGTTACAACTATGTGTACGCGATACAAACAATAAAATGATCACTAAAGATTCAGCGTTATTGGCGCACACACGCATTGTGAGAAATTCGTCGGGGCCGTGCGAACCAGATTGAACTTTTGAATTAGACGAGATAAGTCGCTAGTGTTAATCGGTCTACCCTTCTCGAGATCATTCGTGAGTATAATATGCGCTCTAATGTAAGTCTTAGACCGTTATCGGCCGGTATTACTTGCGGTGCCAATTCTCGAAACCGGTAATATTTTTATGTGTATTTTTCTCGCGCAAACACGATAGGTATAACAGTTCTACTTTGCTGTGCACTTTGTGTTACGTGTCTTTTAGAAATATATGCCATTGCAAAAGATCTATCTTTCTTGGCATCTAGTACTTTACCGGTGGCTAGTCGTGTTAACCTCGTCGTGGCAACCTGTGGTTTTTGTAAGCAACCATAAGAACTTTATCTTTACGGTTCTGCTCGTGTCTTGCTTTTGTCTTTTGCATCATATTGGCGACGTGAGTTTTTCTTGTAACTGTTCGTTGACAAATATGACAAAAACTTCGGATTGATATATTGTTCAGAATTCATTCTTTTAACTATGAATTTATTTTCCAATGCAAAATTTCAGAAATTTTATTCTATTTTGTAATATTTATATAAATATTTATATAATGTAATATTTATATAAATACAAATTTCTCTCTTAATATAAAAGAATAGCACCGCTCTCATTATTTTTACGTTTGTAGTCTACGTTTATAGTGTCTTTAAAGCAATTCATCAAGAAATGTTCTGAAAGCAGTTAATTAGTAGTAAAAGTATCACTGTGCTGAAAGATCACCGTTGCGGTACGTCGCGTAGATATTTTATATTTATTCACTAATTATTTTAAGTACGATTGCAGGCGAAAGAAGTTTTTTTGTCACAGTTCGAGATGAGATTTGCTGCAGCAATAGCCATCGTTGAAAATGCAGAATATTCCGGTTTCCGAGAACTCGCATTCCATTCAGCACAACGCGGCGACGTTTGCTATTCACCTACATTCTCACAGTTCTCTTTAGCATTAGAGATCGCAATAAACTCCGTTACTTGTTTACAGCGCAAACTATATAAATATAAAATATCTTTCATGAATGCATATCGATAAAATGGCATTTGGTAGCGCGCGGAACGACCGGGTGGAATTTTATTTTAAAAACTTCATTGACGCAAACCACTCAATGCGCGATGTTGATTAGTTACCTATTTTTGAACATCATGTTTCTCTTTATATATACAATATATATATATATATTGTATATTGTATAATAAGATTCTATTTTTCAAGAAATATTTAAAAAATATTTATTATTATTATTATTATTATTATTATTATTATTATTATTATTATTAGATATTTTATAAATAACTTGGTTTGCATCATTATTTATCTATAATAACAATTATGAAATAATATTTTTAATTGATAACCGTTTGTATTTACATTTTTATAACTTATGCTCGAGAAAGTAACTGTGTTAAGAATTTCGTATGCAAACGCACATAAGACATTGTATTTTAATCTGGATAAAAAGTATACTACATCTCTACTGATTGTCAGCTTCCGTATAGAGCACAGGTTTGCTCGCAATTATAATATATTCTTATTTTGTTACACGGAATGTTCTATTGTGAGCATTAGGCTTGCGGTTTTAGCCATCTAGAGTTATGACAAATCAACTTATATAGTTCATAACGCATATTATGTTGAACGCCATTGAGAGAGTACCGTGAGAATGTAGGGAAATTGTATAGTTGTTGTTTAACTATATAATCATGAATTGCTAGTTAGCATTTTCATGCTATAATGGAGATTAACAGAGCTGACTCACTTTTAACTTTTCTGCCATTTAGGACAGAAAAGTTGTTAAACTTCATTATAGTAAAGCAGTGAGAGAATAAGAAAAGTAAGTGATATCTGACAGTCTAGCCAAAGATTGTTACTATCTTAAAAACTGAAAAAAAGAAAATGATAAAATTTTCATCGCGCAAAAAACAGAAAATAAACTCTGCAAACTTTGTTAATTTCTGTCGACATCGTTATGTTCCCAAAATAATTTTTTTTAATATTCGTGTTATGCAAAAAAAAATAAAAAATCTTTTTTAATTTTTTTTCTTTACACATATAAAAAGTTATCTAGATACAATTTAAAAATATCACTAAATTAATGATATGAGAATTAAAAACACAAACTTTTTAATTAATACATCATACAATTAGTGTACAATTATTAACTATTGTTAAGAGATTTTATCAAATCGACAGAACGTTTCAATGTCATAATACTGAAGTTGGAATTATCAGTTCTTCAAATTCCATAGAATCACATAATACTCAATTTTGCATATAACGTAATTTATCGCAAAAGAGAATAACGATTTTATTTCTTTAAAAACCAAGGCATTTTTTAATCATCTTTTTTTATGCAATTTTTTGTAATTTAATTGCAATAGTATTGTGTGCGTTAAAGCTGTGGAAAAATTTACATTTTGGAAATGCAGCTCATGCTTCTGTTTATGAACTAGCATTGTGCACGAAATCTCAACTTGTCGCGTACGTTGCTTAATGATCAATTAAAAGTAAAGAAATGCGTGCGGAAGCGAGACTCGGCGAGAGAGTAAATTAATCGCGACAAATCGATTCGCAAAGACACAATTGTGATTTTTACCTGAACGATCGGCACCTTTGCTAATGAATAATTAATAAATGACACGGAGTGATGCGAATATTGTAATTTGCTTAACGTAATCTAGATCGCAAGAACATTATCTGCTCGTAAGAACATTAGAACAAAGTTCTTGCTTCAAAGATGAGACTACGTTTCCTATTAATACATGGTACTGTTAGCATAACAATTACTGTAATTACTTGTCCGCATCTTTATTAATTTTCATTTTTGCAGATAATGATGAAGATAATGATTTTCTGCGATATAACTATCTTTCTATGTACACTATTTCTTTTTTTTTATTATTATTTTAAAAAAAAATTGTTTGCGCTACTGAAAACAATTAAAAAATGTAAAGCAATCTCCAAAATCGTGTGGAGTATCGTAAGTATTGTTCGACGTTTAAATGAAATCGACTCTGCTTCTTTCGCCTCAATAAGATCAACACAAGTGATTGAGACAAAATGGTCGAGTATCTACTTCTGTCTATTGCTTTTCCATCAAGATGAATCTCAGACTGATCGATTTCGACGTGCAATCGATTTGATCCGAGAAGACATGCTCGAGATCGTCGATGTCAATGAACCTTTTTACCTTCGTTCGAGAAAGATACTTTCAAGGTGCGAAGAGCAGAGAGAGAGAGAGATAAACAGAACACACAGTCCTAATTTCATACTTGTCATGTCCACGATTGGTTAAACTACTCGATACCGGCCTCTAGAATGTCAACTGTTCGAATACCGTTCGATTCAGACAGATCGACTCTGAAACTTGTTCGACTTTCTTACCTAGTGAATTGTCGCGTTGAGTAATACTCTTTCGTAGGAAGAAGAGCGTTTTGATCATCTGACTAGTTGAAGACAGGGTCACACTGCAGGCTGTCTAGAAGATTCTGGCTTTCCTGTTTGTGCAGTATCTTGTACAGAACATATAGCGAAATTTTCTCTCTTGAATATGACTCTTTTTATACTTTTTTAGTTTTCAATTTTAGAAATCATTGTTGTAGAACTGATAAGAAACTTTTTTAATCACGAAGTATTTTTTATTTATAGACAGAGAGAGAGAGAGAGAGAGAGAGAGATTTTTTTTCTTAGTTTAGAAAAGATCCTTTTTAATAATTATAAAACTTAAGCAAATATAATCTTTATGCAATTAAATGAAGTTCTGTATTATGCAATTTTTATTTAATCTGTCGTGAAAATGAGATTATTTACGATGCGACAAGAAAAAATATTTGCAGTAATTTTCGTTGCTTTGATACGAAGAGCCATTTCGCATTATCTTCAACATCGTGCGAATGTAATAGTTTCCTGCGGAATATAAAATCTTGCTTGTGCGCATATTTGTACTTCCCTTGGTAGACCGCGTGCGAATATTGTAAAATATCTTTTCAAAGTTTGAATGTTTGTGTATATCTTCTTTCGATTTAACGTACAAGATTTTCCTCTCTCACGCAAGCATTGTAAGGTTAATTACGCTCTAACGACAATATAATTGTAGGTATATTGTTACACACGGCGAAACAAAAAAATAGCAATTGCTTTTAATGTGCTTTTTTTAATCTACAACAATTGCGACTTTTTTCCATCAATCCTTTCATTGTTTGAGGCGCATCAATCTTCCGCTGCAAACAGCGGCGTTTACGAGATATGGCGAAAACAGTTCGTTAACCTTTTATGCAGATATTATAAAACAAGATCCTCAAGCGTGAAAACTATTCTTTCCACGACCGTAGTCCTAATAGTCTTCACTTCAGTGGTTTACCGTTTTAATATTCGCGTTAAGTTGTACCTACATGCATTATATTTGGGTTTATCGCCCTTCCGCATGAAGTCTGTAGTCGATTATAAAGCTGGTGGCTTACAATATTCTGCTATTAAAATGTCAGAGATAAAAAATTGTAGATAATTTATTTGATTATACTCAAAATAAGAGAATGTAAATTTTGCATCACATTGTTAAATAATATATTTTTCGATAAAAGTGATATTTTATAATGAATAGTTCATCTTGCTTGTCTTACTTTTTAAACATTTCATCTTGTTAATAGAGACTACAAAAAAAGTTGACACATTAGATTTCTATTACTTACAGGAGTATCAGCTATACAGAACGACAGAACGTCTTCTCATATGTCCCGGGAAAATATCATGCTAAGTGCTAGCGCTTACACCGGACCTGAAAAAACATCCAGCAAAAGTCAACTAGACGAGTCTTTGATTTTTCAAAGAACTGTCCCAGCGTTTCAGCTAGAAAGTTCGAAGAGCGTCAACGGTTATGATAAAGAGGAGACCAGGTTTGCGTTTAAAGATACGAATCGCGACGAATCAATCAATGAACTAATACCGTCGAAGCACGTGGCTCATATCGACGGCAATAACATTGAGGTGAAAGCCGGAGAATACTTTCAGTAAGCCATTTTGTTTTTATGAATACTAGTAAACCAGGCAAACTACATGAAAAACTTTAAACTTCGTGATGGTTGTTTTTATTATCAGTAATAACTATATCTTTTTGGTAAAAGTAACAAATAGTAGCATGTTAATAGACATGTATTATATAGTCATAAAGAAAATTTCAAAGGCTGAAGTCTTTATAGACGTTCAAATATTAAATTTAAATCTAAAATTAAATTAATAAAATTATTTTGCAAAACTGTATATAATTATTTCTGGTTTTATCTTTACAACATGTCAAATGCACAAAGATTTTATAATATTTATTATATCTTTAATAGCATAGTGCCTACTACCAGCAAGTCAATGTCGGGGGAAGAACAAGGGGCTCCGCTGGGAGTAAAACTCCGATCGGAGCCCCATCAGCTGATTGGCGCGCCGAGGCTACAAGTATTGCATTCATCAGTAACGGATCTGCAACGACGAGGCCGTCAAGAGATCCCGAAGATCTATAGCGAGCACGCGCCACCACCGGTCTTGCAAACTATTTCGCCAGGTAGACAGGCAAATCCCGATATACAGGACATCATTACTGGTATTGTTAAGTTGCTAAATGGTAATGTGAATGTAGCCGCTAACACTGTGAGACCACTGAGACCAATTCAGGCCACAAGGTATATTGTATAAAAAGTTTTAATATCTATCAATCTGTCTATGTCTTTCTATATTTTACATAAAAAATATTATTATAATATCAAGCAAATCAAATTAATATTCAAAAATATAATTGTTTTGTAATTGATATAGTTGCAATAATTCTCTAAAAATTGTATGTGTTTCTTTAATTTTTTGAAAATATTTATCTATGTATATTTTTTATATTTATCTATGTATATTTTTTACTTAGGATCAACAACCGAGGACCGCCTAGAATCTCGGATGTACCGCCGTTACCGCCGGACTTTGATACTCCGGGTATGAATCCACCGCCGCCACCTCCGCATCCTTATCCTTTTGAGAGGACTCCTGCACCTTCGTTGAATCAGTTGCCACCAGAGAGACCTGTTAGACCCTTCATCAGCGGAGTGCCACTACCAGAGCAAGTTGTGCCGCCTTGGAGTTGGGACTCTTCTCATAGTACGTCGTACATTTTCCGTTAATAATTACGCATCTAATTATTCATATAATATTTTACATAAATACTTTAACATATGTGAGGGTATGTGAGTACGTAGCGTGAAATAGATTTTATCGGAATTACAACTTAAAAATGTATATTTTTATAATAATAAAATAATTACTTGGAGATACTTATCTTTTTAAAGATGGAAACAGACGACCGTCATCGTCTTACAATAAACCTTTCCTGCCTACGCTAGATTCCACTTCTTATCATGACAAGGAAAATGCGCAATATAATTTAAAACCAGAATCTGAGACGCCTCAGGAGAGTTCGACAATAAAGAAAGATGCTAGTAATCAAGAAACACCTATTAAAGATGATGATATTAAGAATCATACGAGCAATGTTAACGTTGACAAGAATCGAGTCGAATCTATAACAACGGCTAATGACTCAGCTACTCAGAACATGACAAGAAAATCTGAAGTTGAAGAATCCACGAAGAAGCATCATGTTACGAAGTTTCAACCGTCTTCGAAAGAAAACAGAATCAACAATGAGCAGACATTGATACTCGGCGTTGCTACGACGGACTATGTTGCTTCGACTCATACTGCGCGACTTCCGGAACTCTCGAAAACGTTGACAACTTTAAACAGTCAAGGTACAAAATCCTCGAAAAACGACGAGAAAGTTTCTGCAACTATCAAAGAGGAAAAAACTACCATCTCAACCGTTTCGAAAACATCCATGAAGACCTTTACGACCAGTACCTTAAACATCGAAACCAGTTCGTCAATCCAAGTGATTGAATCTACATCGACAAAAACTATTCTTCGACCGTCTGCGACTATCGTGGAGTCAAGCATTAACACTAAGCCTTACGTATATTTGGAACCCAGCAGTGTATCAGATATTGAGTATACCGAACCGATTTCCACTATCTCAACTCCAATGCCTATCGACGGTCTTCCTGCGAGTTATACGAAGACTTCCACTACGATGGAGAAGAGTGTTGTTCATTCAACCTTTACAAAAACTACAGGCATGTACACTACTATTATATATGTACTATAATAGAAAAATATATAAGTGTATATAATTTTTAGTGTTATTTTTTATTAATATGTACATATTATTTATGTTTATTTATATTTATGTCTCTAGTGTATATACAATATATAGATTTTAATATATACAATCTTAAAATACTTATAATAGAATCTACACAACGCTATCGACCACGACCTGGAATTGTCTTGGATGACACTCTGGATTACACGACAGCGCAAGGATTACCAAGTCAGAGGCCTTATGCATCTTCGAGACATCCATCACTCGGTGACGTTTTTGATGTAACTGTTTCAGCGATTCACAGACCCGGAGGAAGTACTGGTGATTCTTCTATTAATCGTTTATTTTATTTTTCACATCTGGACATGTTAAGTTTGATTAAGTTTTTAGCGATTTTATTTTTGTGTACGTTTTTAATATATATATATGTAAAGAATTTTATTTTTTACTAAAATTTATAAACATAAATTATAAATTCTCTTATAATGAGGAAATAAATTCTAATTTATCTTTTTCTCTTTTTTGATTTAATTTAGGCGACAGCGTTAGAGTATCCTTGAATTCAGGTGGCAATGACGTCATATTAACTTCCGCTGTAGGCGGAGAGGGATTTGTAAGTATTGATGGTAAAAGGACGTATATAAATTTGTTTGACAACACAGATCGAACACTTGAACCGACTCACATACAGCCACATCCAACTAAAACTCAATCGCCACCCATCATTGGTACTGGGTAAGTATTTTTTTCTTTTTCACGAATTTAATACCATTATCAACTAAAAATCTTTCCGAATATATTTTAGTATTATTTTGATTGAAATTTTATTTTATCTTTTATCTTTTCAACACAAATGTATTCTTATTAGAACCATTTAGTCTTCTGACTTAAAAAAAAATTTATTTCGAAATATTTTTTTTATTTGTTCTATATATTTCGATTACGCGAAACAAGCAGCTTAACAAAGATATAATCATTGTTTACTTGCACTTTTTTTTTATAACAGCCTCGCTATTCCACAACCGGATGCTCCTGTTGTTACTTCGCGTCCAAATGCACCCAATCGTAGGCAACCATCGTTATATCGAAGACCGACCCAGCCACCTGTCAGAATAGATACTTGCATCGTGGGTGACACGAGTACATGTGACGCAAGTCAACACGAGGCTTGCGCAACCATTCAAGGAGTATCAGCTTGTCAATGCAAGCCAGGATACGCAAGATTACAGCATTCGCTTCCTTGTAAAAGTTAATAAACGATCAAATGTTACGACGTACATATTGCGTTATAATCTAAAATTTCTGCAATACTGTTTCCAGGAATTGTTAGTATCGTTGTGTCCATCAGAGTGGACAAATTTTACGAGAAGAAAATCTTGTGGGATGGAGGACTAGCCGATAAGGATTCAGAATTGTATCAGACTCTCGCTTACGAAGCAAACAGAGCTGTAAGTCTAAATTATTAAAGAAAAAATAACAAGGCATTTATTATTTCTTTTTCATATAGGTTGAATCTGCTATGTCTATGACGCCATTTTCGGATGAATATATGGGATCGCAAATAAATAACATTTATAAAGGAGATGTAAGCCAAGGACAAGGTGGAATTTTCGTGAATGCAACACTAAAGCTCACGTACGATCCAAGAACGACTAGACCGAGTTTGGCAGGTGAACTTCAAAGACATCTACTCGGTGTTATACATAGAAGAAATAACAATATTGGAAATAGTGCTTTATACGTGGACAGTCCAGCTGGATCCATATCGAATCTACAAGGTAAGGATCATTTATTAAAATCAGAAAAATTTTAATGAATAAAAGTTTTTAATGCAAAAAGAATTATTTAATTTGTAGATTTAGACGAATGCGCTTCGTCGGAGCTCAACGATTGTCACTCCTCTGCCAGTTGTACTAATATCTTCGGTGGTTTCATATGTTCCTGCAGTCCGGGATTGAAGGATCCTCACAAAGATGATCCCAGTGAATCCGGTAGAACATGTTTATCATGTCCTTCAACATATTGCAATAATCGTGGTACCTGCTCTTATCAAGGGGATCAAATGCAGTGCGCGTAAGTAAACTAATTTTGCATATATTTATCCAGAGAAAAAGAAAAGAAAGAGTAAGAAAGAGAGAGAGAGAGAGAGAGAGAGAGAGAGATTATTATAAATTTTTTTTTAATTTCTAGATGTACTGGAAATTACTACGGAGCGCAGTGTGAAGTCGATGGTGAAGTTTTAGGTGTTGCTATAGGCGCATCTGTGGCTGCTTTAATAATTATAATTCTGACGCTAATCTGTCTCGTTATGTGGAGGTAATTGTTATTAAAGTCAGACACAACTGATATAAATTTTAATATAAATATATTATTACTTGATATAAGTTTTAATATAATATTATTATTCTATATGTATATATATATGTCTTATCTAATAAATTATATTATATATAATATTGATAAAGAGATTGTTAGGTTGTTCTTGGGTTCTTATAATATTATATTATATATATCTATTAATATATAAATTTTACTATTTATATTTTATAGTCGAAAGTGGTCTCGCGAACAAAAATCTGCGTGTTCTCCGGTATATGGTTATATCCAAGGTGGAATACCTAGTACTCTTCCAGGTAAAGTCACTTAGAACAGTGAAAATGTAAAATTGTTTTTTTTACTAACGGCATAAATTTAAAAATGCAACTAATTTACAGGGACTTTAGCAAGAGTTGGGTCTGTAGGCACTCTAGCGTCAGTAAAACAAGGACCACCGACAAATTTGCCACCTTACATGTGGGCTCATTTTGGAGAGCACATGGCTACAGCGAATGTCTATGCGGTATGCATTTTTATTAATTAATATTTATAATGGCAAATATCAAGTATAAAAAACTTTTAAAAATATATTTTTCACTAAAAATGATTCTATCAAATATCGCAGACTGAACCTATTGGTCCGACACGACCGAGTTCGGCGATGTTCGGTTATCCACCTATAAACGTTCATGGAACATTACCTCCGGTCCCATTACCGCGGCTTCAGGCCCCACCCCGGCCGAGGCAAAGATCTCAACCGGATCCGGATAGCTCGGATTCTGAGCCACAGGATAAGGACAGAGCTGATCTAATTCCTCAGAACAATGGTTTTCACGTGCCTAGGCCGAAGTCGAGATCCTCATTAGCGGTGAGTATTCATTTAAATTGCTAAATATATTATATTATATCATGATAAACGAAATAATTAGATGACTTAAAGCGGATTGAAAAGAAGATGTCATTTATGTGAAATTAAATATTCAATCTTAGTGATTTTGGGAGAAGGTCTTTTTAATATTTATTTCTGTAAAAGAAAATTTTTCATAATATTAATCTGAAAACACTGAATTGTGCAATTAAAAGTTATATAATTAAATAATCAAATATAGAAAAAAATAAAAAGAGAAATTTATATATTTTTACTTTTCTTTGTTTCTAACAGTATTTATTTTTAACCTTTAAAATTAATTACATTTAAATAAAGTAAAAGTAAAGAGAAAAAAATTCGATAATTATAAAACCAATAATTCTTCAAAGATTAAAAGCTAATAACTTTGTAAAGCAAATTTCTATCAATTTCTTTTTAAATGACTAGATTGTTGCACAATGCCTCGCTTTTTTTATCTAGAACTTTTTATTTTAAAAACGAAATATGATAAGAAATATAACTAAAATTAAGTTGAATCAAACTATTCAATTCGATTCAATTCTGATTACCGCAACTTCAGAAGCTAATTGATTGTTTATTTGCATATCAGAATCAAAGCGGGATTTACAACGACGTGGAGTACGATCAGGGTGACGTTCATCACTTATCAAAGAACAATATTCCGATGTCCACCTATAGACCGTATTACAGAACGTAAAATTTGCAATGTGAGAAGTAAAGTTCACTCGCATATCAAAGGAGAAGCGTTAAATAACTCATTGTAATATTTTTTTTTTAAGTGCTCAATAAATAGTGCGTTAAAACACGTGTGTGGTGATGTAAAGTAATCTTATAGTAGAAAAAAGATGTCTCTATGTAAACTGTTTATAATGGAAAATTCGCGAGCGAAAAGAAATGAGGTGAGTCTCTAATCTCTAAAGCGTATTAAGCGATTTGTTTTTTTAGAGGATCTTGTTCGCTTTAAAGTCGTGTTTTTGTAATCACGCGATTGTTACGACAAAACAAAAAAACTATTTCCGATGTAATATGAATATATTTATTATTTACAGAATCAGCTATGATATTTTTTATTTAAAAAAATTATTATGTTAGAGATTTGATAGTTTATTAATCTTAGATTAATTACTCGTCGGAAAATTGTCCGGCACCTATTACTTTTCTTTTTTTTTCGGTTTTTTTTTTATTTATGTAATGGTCAGTATTTGAAATAACTCAAGAGAGAACATTTTCTGTATATCACAGAATCGAAATAGTAAAATATGACTATATAATGTCATGTAGTAATCTTGGGTTAACAGAATCACATGTAACAATTGCAAGTATTTGACTAGTTAATTATTTCAAGTATTACTGTTAACTCAGTACTCTACACGTAAAAATAATTTAAAAGCGCAAAAACGACTGTGTTTCTTTTAGTAATTTATGATTGTTAAGCAAAAGAGAATTAATTATTGTGTAATTTGATAATATAATTACATAATGATTTTGTTTGTTAAGTAGTGTTAAATAGTTTTAAGTTTTGAAGTATATTTTTAAGAGAAATGTTAAATTTTATTAATTAATATAATGTTCTGATTAATTTATTAAAAAATATAGTATTTGATCGAAAATAGTAAATAATTATTTTCTAGCGTATACTTACAAAATATTAATACATTATAATTAAGCAATCTCTCTCTGTGTAATTATAAAATATAATTATATATTTTTCAGGTTCAATATAACATAATTAAAATTTAATCTGATTTTTATTTTAATTCTCGAAATTATTCACATGAACTTATTAACATAAGTAAAATTAGTACAGTAAAAAATTAAATACTTGGAAAAATGAAAGAATTTAAAACGTAATTATTATGAAATCACAATTATATAAAATCAAATTATAAAAGAAAAGTATAAAATTTTTATTCCTTGTTTACAAAAGCTGCGATAAAAATAGCTAAATATTAGAAATAAAGTTTTACATATTGTGTTCATATATTTTATAAAACAGAAAACAATAAAAATGTCATATCAGAGATTATGAGATCATATGCAACAGAAAAAACAACACTATAATGTTACTTGCTTTCTGAAAAGCGAAGCATGAAAATTAGAAAAAATTTGATTATTTCAATGAACGATAATAGATCACACATATTAATTGTCAACAATCGTTGTATATGCATGACATATACACGAATGCTTTACAAAAAGCATTTGTGAGAATAAAACATTTATATAATATCGAGCAAACAATCAGTATCAACATACATTACATACGTGCATACGTATGTAAATAAGAGAGGTGAACATCCTCGATCGATTTTTATCCAGAAAGCTGAGCTTAAGTGCTTAATATTTTATGCGTTTTATGTGCCAACTTCTATATCCACGACAATCAAAAGAGTTGCGGGAGTTAGTAGGACAAAATTTCGAGCATGTTACTGAAATCACTAATCCTTTACGTATAATCTCACATTTCTGAGCTCGAAAATACGTAAACTCGATTTACGCGCATCATTTTCATGCAATTTTAATCAGCATTTTCTTAATTTCTTGAAATTTTCCCAAGTAAATAGCTAATTAAGCTCCTTTTCTCTCTTCGAGAAGTCACTAATAAACTGAATTTATATTCAATTAAAGTTTTCTAATCAGAAGAGTTGTGATGGGGAAAAAGATGCAACAGGAAAAGAAGTTTTGTATTCGCGCCAAAATACTCTTGTGTGTGCGCTTTTTGATATTTTTGTTTCACGTTTTTTGAACGCATTTCTCCTAGTTTATAAAGTAGCCAAAAGAGAGAAATCTTGCATGAATCATTGCCACAATGCATTCTTATATGTATTTATTGACCAATAATTTTCCGGATTTGGAAGATTGTTTTTTTCGTGTTTTTGCATCTCACGTAATAAAAAATAACAAATATTCTACAAGTTTGTGCTATAAAAACTTATATATACGTATTGCACAAAAAACAATAAAAATAATTAACAATAGAAGGGAACGGCCAATACGAGATAAAATCAGATGTTCAGGCTAAAAAACGAGTTAAAAACAAGTTGTTGCCTAGGTGTTAGCTTTGTCGCGTGATATTTGATATTGAGTTTGTGACCAGCCTGATTAATCTCAGGTACCTGAACATGAACAGCTAACAATGGCTGAATTCTTTCTGCCTTTTCTTTAATTCAGACACTGAAGAAGATCCAAACCAGGATCGAAACGTTTGTAATTTAACTTTTGAATAAAGAAGTTTTTTAACCACAATTAAAAACCATTAATATTTATTTGTATCGCAGTTGAGATTTTTAAGCAAGAAATTTTAAAAGGATGTAATCTGATAAGAAACAAATGTGTCTGTGAAATCAACATATTACGGTCGAAATAGAAATGTTTAGTGGCAATCCCCATTCCTCATGTACAGAGACAATCAGTTGTTTGTCAGTAGCGCTATCGCTATATAGGTAATCTAGCTAGCTGACAATGAGTCACGCACAGATTTCTACAATTTCTATGGAAATATACAGAAAAATAAGACACGCTCGAAGCTGATGATTATAGCGCTGAGCGACTGTCTCCTGTTGTATAAACCAAACCAAAACTCTTGCTTTCAAAACATTGTGTTTTCTTTTGCAATGAAGAACCGCAAATGAAATATATTTGTTTGTATTTTATTCCGGCTGCGTGTATTCGGTTCACGAAGTAGTATATGAGAAATGTATAGTATAAATGAGAAATGTTTGCAATTTCGTGAAAAAAGAGAATCTCTAAAATATGGACTTCTTTTATTTTTATTTTTATTTACTGCATATCTACGTTTTGTGTTTAATAATGTAACTAGATAAAGTACGTTTATAAACAAAATACGGTAAATATAGTAATATTACACAAAATTATGTAGCATACATAATATATAAAATTCGGTAGTAAAGGAATGGCCAATAAAAGAATAAACCAGATCTTCGGGTCAGTTAACTTCTTTATTTTGTATGAACAAACGTTTCGACTCCAAATTTGGGTCTTCTTCAGTGTGTA
>QVNW01002002.1:0-14943 GCA_014825475.1 Pseudomyrmex flavicornis
TCGTACCGTGTCGAATCGTACGTGTCCAATAGTACGTGGTCAAACGTACTGTGGTCAATCGTACCGTGGTCAAACGGAATACGCCCCTCTTCTACGAGCGCACACGGACGGAACGGTCTCGTTTGTGTGCGTACCCCTACCACTTCGGTGCTGGCCGGCTGCTTTCTCGACACTTGGAATCGTGTACATAGCACGGAATAGAACCATGTCCACGTTTCGACATAGCGTACTCACCGACAAGTGGACATGGTTGCGTAGTTCCAATATGCACCACCCGTGCACATTCGCTAGTTAACGAGCCGGTTTTGCTATTGCAGAAACTCTTATGGGCCTGGCTACTCTCATTGTTCTCTCCGCTAGCAGTACTGAAAATTTATAGATTTACGTTACGTATCCTATAGATTTTTCAGTACTACCAGCAATAACGGAACAGAGCCTGTGTCAAATGTATAACTGTGTTTGCTAAGAAGCACTCCATATAATATTCCTAGATTCATGGATCTATGCGGTAAACACACTTCGGCAGATTCCGACTCGATTCGATACCGTTCGACTTTTGTGTTTCATCACTTGCTGTATGATTGCTCCGCTGATATATATATATATATATATATATATATATATATATATATATATATCGTATATATGTACCAGAGAGGTTTTCAATCCATATGTGCATATATATAAATACATATGTAAATGAATCAGACACAATTATCGAGTCTTTGATTGTGTGCTGAATTAGCACGATTATTGCAAGAAACAGCGATGGAAACTGTGTTTTGTAAACAGCATAATCCACAATTTCTACAGTCCGGCAAATCTCTGAGCGCTGTCTTCTTCGATCTTGACAACACTCTCGTGGAGACAAGAAAGGCAGACAGTCAAACCTGCCGCAAGGTATGAGAGTTACACTTTTAACTCATGGAGTTTGTTTTTTTTTCATCTTCCGATCTGATCTGTGATTGCACTCTTGGTTTTTTTTTTTTTTTGAAAGATTATTGCGAGAAATCACGCGAATAAAATACGCGCGCATCACTTTTTATGATAGCAAGCACTTTTTTTTCTGTCTTTCGCTCTCTCTTTCTCTCTCTTTCTTTCTTTCTTTCTTTCTTTCTTTCTCTTTCTCTTTTACTCTCTCTTTTTCTCTTTCTTTCTCTTTTTCTGTCTTTCTCTTTCTTTTTCTTCGCGACGTTCATCTCGCATCAAGAATAAAATTAGCTGTTGTGTGTCGTCCAGTGTGTCGTTCCTCCAATCCTCCTTCTCTCATGTAATACGAGCCGACTTCCCGATATAGTGCGTTTTCTCTACGACGTCGTAGTTATTTTTGGCGCCGCATCTCGCATCCTGTCTGGATTGTGGAATTTTCATCATGTTGCTGTTCATTATTTCTTGAGGAGTTTTCGTTTTGATTGAGCTTTTTTGCGTTTCTTTTCCGAATGTAAAAATAATTCGCTAATTACACAAGTGCGGGAAGTGCAGGTTATTATATAGTTTACGATGGTTTTTTACGATGCAAAACTAACACGAGAATTAATTGCACCAAGTTTGCACCTTGAAAGAGGAAACAAAATGCGATGCTAAAATTGCAAGAAAGTATTCTTCATTTAAATACCTAACATTTGTCTTAAGCCAATATTAGATAAGTATATATTATAAGTGTCCGATATATATATATATATGTATATATGTCGTGTGTGTGTGTGTGTGCGTGTGTAAATATACACATATATGTTATAACACACGAAGAGTATAGACAAAGACAAAATATTGTAAATATGCCTTTATTGACAAAGATATAAGATAGGTTAGTCCTTTTAGAACAGAATTCCCGATGCAGACTGGCGTATGTGCGAATTTTTGGAGCTCTTGAATCATTAAGAAGTCGGAATTCCCAATATGACACTTGCAAGAGTTTACTAAACTTAACAATAAAGCGACTGCGAATCGCACGCATGTTCTATAGCTCGTAGTCGCGTTGTATGCACACACGTATTCGCTGGTTATTTTTGACCATTCGGGAGTGTATCAAAGGGCAAGGCTAGACAGCGAGAAAACTGTTCTCTGGAAGGCTTGTCAGTTGGCTGCCAACTATGCTAACAGTAAGCAGTAGCATAGCTGGTGACACCCATTAAAGCATACAATTTGATGGTTTTTCATATGACGTTTATACATTAATGATATTGACACATTAAATTGGAACACTAATATAAAAAACTAAGAGATATTACATAGTCTGTGTATAGTTTCAAAAGAGATAGCTTTTTTATTCTTTTCCTATTTCTGTTCACTGGAATACTTGAGCATCATGAGTGTATTAGAAGATATTGCAAAATGTGTGGCTATATTAAAAGCAGTAGACACGGACTCAGAAAAATTTGCTGCATTGTTTATGGTTACCAAACTTGTGGATGGCAAAGACTGTACTCCAGCTGGAAAGACCATGCTTTTTGAAGCAATAGGAGCTAAATTCCTCAGGAAGTTGCTATCTACAAAAAGTGTGCCTGTGGATTGTCCTCCACAAGTATATAAATCAGTGGCGTTATCCATCCTCTCCGCTTTCTGCAAAGAACCTGAGCTCGCTTGTCATCCAGATATGATAGGACACATTCCAGCTCTTCTGGAAATAGTGTCACAGGCTGATGAAGATGCACCAGACGACATGCTGATTATTGTTAGTGAGGTGTATACTTGTTTGCAATGTATTGCGCAGCATTCTCCTGGACAGAAAGCATTGCTCGAACAAAAAGCAATTCCAATAATGTGCGACATATACGCGGAGAAAAGCTTTCAAACAGATGAAGCTCTGAACATTCTGGTCACATTGGTTAGTAGATTCGGACCAGAAGCTTGGGATCCAACAGACACAGCTCCTTTTCATGCGATAATTAATAAGATAGCCTTGGATTTTGAAACGGATCATACAGAAAGAAAATTCGAGCTCTGTGCTATTCTACAAGCTCTGTTGCACTCCTGCAGGAAGGAAGTAATTGCCGTAAATGCGAAAGAAGAATCTTGGCCACTAAGTATTCATAAAGGTTTGAATGATATTCTGAAATCGAAAATAAGCAAGAAGCAACGCGATCCAGCCTTGAAACTCGCGTCTGTAATGATGGATTTGCTGGGAGCGGAATGGGCTATGTCTGATAAAGAATCACCAAAGATATTTTTCTTGTTGCTCATTCAGTTAGCGTCAATTGAAGTGAGAATGCAGTTGGAGGACAAGCAGCTCAAGACTGTGCTTGCAAACGCTGATTTAGTCACAGCTTGTTTCATCATTCTCGAAGTTTCAATTGGTTATATCATTACAGATCAGCTTGATTTGGAACAAAAGGAGAAGCAGTCTCTCTACACGGCTTTGAAAGGCGCTTTCGCGGCTGTTATAGGTCTGTTGAGCTCTGTGTCGAAAATGAAAGCATTAACGAATAGGGAAGAAAAAATTTTTATATGCGCCGTTGTAAGAGTGCTGTGTGTCTGGCTGGCTCAAGAAACGAACACTATGCAAGCTCAAGTTTATACCGTTTTACCGTATGTGCTGACAGTAGCTAACGATACTTTTTATGCGCATCGAAACAGGAAATTGGCTGAAAAAGTTAAGTTTAAAGCTAAAGCAGATGAAGGAACGTCGTCCGGAGACCCGGTCGTTCACGATCCGTTAAGTGAAGTCGACATACTGAGGTTACTGCTGCCCGCTTTGTGTTATTTGGCTGTGGAAGAAGCCGGTAGAAAAATCTTGCTTCAACATAAACAGGACGAAGTCTTGTTTGAATGCCTGTCTTATCATTGGACTATCGTGCACTACAAGAGACCACCAGTACCAAGATCAGAACGATTGAAAGTTTTGCAAGACGGCAACCACACGGAAGAGCTAGATACGTATCTTCTGGAAGAGATGAAAGATTCCAGAACTGCTATGGTATCTATCTGTAACGTTTTCATGAATATCACCGTGCTAGAGGCGAAGCTAGTAGAAGAATCGCCAACGTTTATCTCACTGCTCAAGTTTATTTATAACAACCTACCGGAACTGAAGCAGATTCCGGAGAATCTGGTATTGCACGGTCATTTAGCGGTCCTGGGTTTATTATTGATGAAGCAGCAAGCGAAACGCATAAAAAAAAATGACTTCTCGATATGTCGTTACATTCAGGCTACTATAAGATTTTTGTGGGACGCATACATTATCGACGAGAGTAACGATCCGACCGAGCTTGTGGTTTCCATGTCTTATAAGGAACACTGGATGGAGTTAATGGAACTCTGGTTTTTGGGTATGCAGACAATGACCGGTATACTGCAAGTGATACCTTGGCTGTCGCAATTTACAATAGAGTCCGGCTGGGCAGAAGAGATTATTGAGACACTGAAGCGAGTGAAGATCGGCGGTTTGGAACCAAACGTCAAGTCTGCCTTTGAAGATTTGCTGTGCCACTTGGTGAAAGCCGACGACAGTGTTGCAACGGTGCTGAAAAAATGCGGCGCGTTAACTGTTTGTCGGAATCATCGTATGATGGAACTTGGAAAGAGTCTTTTTGGAGATTAAAATTGAACATTCGGAAGTATTACTGCGTATCTTTTCCTCAACTTTTCTTATTACGCGCGCGAGCGATGTAAAAAATGAATTATGTGAAATTTTTTGTAGAAATGATATAGAAAAAATTATACTTAAATTAATTATCCTTCAGTGCCAGATATAGGTCTCCCAGACCTACCCAAAAGTTTTAAACTGGTGTCTACTAAGTATTAGTTTAGCGCGACGACTGAAGGCCATAAAAAAAATTTTAGGGCCTTATATAATGGTAGAGGTTGACAGCGTCATTCGTTTAAATAGCTTTGCGAAGTTTAAATTTTGAAGTGGGTCTGAGAGACTTAATTTAAACAAGACGTTGGCATTTCGAAAAATTAAAGAAATTTTTTTTTCAGTTTGAGCTTTTCTAATATATTAAATAATTGTTTTTTTTTCATAATTTTATCAAAGTATATGTATATTTATAGCGATTTATTAGGTCATAGCGCGCAGAGACGTTTCTTTAAAACTACCAGAAATTTTTTCAATTTATTTTTTTTATCAACGCACAATCGTTTAAACTTTTTATTTAAAAAATATGTCCAAATATTGATTTATTGCTAAAATATTACATGTCAAAGTTGGGCGCTAGAAAAATGCATTCTTCAAAAAACGTCCCAAAAGACCCATTGTAAAAATGTTTTTAATTTTACACTTTTTAGAAGACACTTTTGTCCCTGACGGTACGAACAATTCCCTACAAAACTGCGTTGGAATTTTGTAAAAATCTTAATTACAAAAACAATTATGAATTTTTAAACACAAAAATTTTTAAACAAAAAGTCTTTTTCGAAAAAATTTGTCAGGGTTTTCTTTAAATGCTTATCTTCGAAACTATTGGAAATTTTTTTCAATATGTTTTTTTTATCGATGTAGAATTGTTCAAGCTTTCGATTCAAAAAAAGAAGTTGAAAAAAATTGATGTTTTGCGCAGATATTCGATCTTAAAGTCGTGTGGATCTCACAGACCCAGTCTAGATAATTTCGGGATTTTACAGTCTCGGAAGTCATTTTTTATGTCTGACATTGAAGAGTTAAGATTGATAATTTTAATTAAATCTCTTTTTTGTAAAATGATAACTTTGTAAGTAGCTTTTAGCTGTAGTATTTTGCGAAGTGAATTAATTATTATTACTAGTGAATTAATTATTATGTGTTCTCTACATTTGATTATATATATTTCAAATGCATGTATGCGCGCGTGCTCCAGTGTAAATTTAGACGGCATCACTTCTGGAAATAGCTTTCTGGCAAGCAAGAAGCTAAAAAGTGTTACTTGCGGAAATACTATGTATATCATAATGATGAATATTAAATGTTTTTAAAATAAAGCTTTATAAATACATTTTATACATACACTATATTTGTTAAATGTAAAAAAGTACATTTTTATTTTGCTATATTATGGCAATAAAAATTGTTACAATGATCATTAAATGCAAGATAATTAATTAATTTTTTAATTAGTTTTGAAAATTATGTAATGCGAGAAAACATTTTCCTATTAAATACAAAACTTCTGTAAAGAGTTTATTTAATTTTTTTCATCACCATTATTCATGCTATTACTTTATGTCCAACGATTTTAATGAAATTATTTTTAACGACAAGACAAAGAAAGATTACTGGATAGTTTAGAGACTATCATTTCTTTTTTAATTCATGTAATAATTATTGCAAACATTAGATTGTTTTTTTTTGTTTGTTTTTTAAGTAAAATAAGTAATAAGTTTATTATCCAGAAATCTTTCAATAATTAATAAAGTTTGGAAGTATGTTGTTGTTGTTGTTGTTGTTGGCACAACTGATTTTGTTGTGATTACAGCAACGTCCGCGGATGCCACTTCGAGTGTCCACTAATCGGCTCGAGTATTTGAATCAATGCATTTTCTAGGTAATCATTAATACTGAATTAAGTGCCCTAAAAATCCCTAACTGATATTCCTTGTATCTTGTTGTGTATCCAGAGATACTTTTTTTTATCAATGAAAACTCCACATTCAATATACTCATTTGTTTTTATTTTACTTTGTACATTGTCTATTAGACAAAACACTTCATTAACATATTTTTCTAATATTGTTTTCTTTAACGAGAGACGTTTTGTCTTGCAATACGACCAAGACGCTGTTTCGTCTATGTTTGTGCACATTTTTTTATTGAATGTGGAAATCACTTTCATCATCTCTTTTTTTGTTT
Source organism: Pseudomyrmex flavicornis (assembly GCA_014825475.1). Lineage (NCBI taxonomy): Eukaryota > Metazoa > Arthropoda > Insecta > Hymenoptera > Formicidae > Pseudomyrmex > Pseudomyrmex flavicornis. The sequence continues at coordinate 6,767 of QVNW01002002.1, forward strand.
TCATTTTTTCACTCATTACTTCATAACAAAACGTTTATTTTTCAATAAAAGAAAGCCGAGAACTCTCATATTACGTATATTATTTACCTGCAGTTAGCTGAAGAATTGACAGAGGAATATGGCATCTCAGAAGAAACTTCGACTAAAATAACCGCCACATATCTGAAACAGTTCAGGAAGTGTCCAGATAACGTGACACTCACGTTGGACACTTGGCGTACCATACTCTGGAGCAAGGCGTTGGGCGACAAGTATTCGTGTCTTGCGAAAAAGATTTATGAACGATGGCTCTATTTAAGATATCATTACATGGCGCTGATGCCAAACACAATCTCCATGCTGCGTCAATTAGGAAAGAAATATCTGTTAGGACTGATTACCAACGGCCCGTCGAATGCTCAGTGGGAGAAAATACACAAGCTGTCCTTACAACAGTATTTTAACGTTATCCTTGTCTCTGGTGATCTACCATGGGAAAAACCGAAGGCAGAAATATTTCGAAAAGCTTGCCACTTTCTCAATGTAAGACCAGAGAAATGCATTATGGTCGGCGACAAATTGGAGACCGATATTCTAGGTAACAAAATTTATATTTTAACAATTTTACTTATAAATTGTGCGAGGTATTTGTTCTTAACAATGTTTGATTTTATAAAAAAATATGAAAAATTATTCAATACAGGAGGAATTGAGGCAGGTCTTTGTGGAACTGTGTGGATACCAACCGCAGATAAATTTCGTCTCTTAGGAAATGGTCCTAAACCAGATTTCATAATAAAACACGTAACGGAACTTATGAATATACTGAATAGAAGTCCTAACGCACCCGAACTCGAAGACTGTTCTTCAAATGGATCCGACGGCAGTTAACGAGAAGATGCATATATGTTGTATCAATTCTCTTTAATGCAACTTGATACTTAGCAACTTACTAGGTTGCTAAGTAAATTGTAGCAAAATTTTATTAGCATTTTTTGTTTTTGTAGAAATGTGTAATATGATTTTTCTTTTGACATATCGCATACATCCTTATGTATACGATAACATTCTACGATTTAATTCTGATGTCAAACATTTTAATATATCAAACACACAAGTCAGCATAGATTTTTTCAAGCTATTAATAATGTTTTTAGTTTTTTTTAAATTATATGTATATATTATACATACACGGTGTTTAAAAAATTTTGACCAAGTGTGAAGATAGATTGGATTAATCTAAAAAATCATATATCATTTTGCAAAATTCGCAATAAGTATTGGAATTGGATTAATTAATATATGTGACTCAATGAGCACGTGGGAAATAATGGTCCGGACTTTATAAACGTGTATTATTTTCAGTTGTAATCATTTAGCTGATCGCAAGAAGCTGTGTCACACGCCACTTGCTTTGCTCCGCCTCTGTCTGGAGATTGTATGAAATAAACTAGTTTTCTTTACAACTGAAAATCATACGCGCCATTGTTCCTCATGCGCTCATTGGGTCACATGTATTAATTAATCACTTAATATTGCGAATTTTGCAAAATGGTATGTGACTTGTCAGTTAATCCAATTTATCTTCACACTTTGGCTCAGTCAATATTTTTCAGACATCCTGTGCGTGCGCGCGCGTGTGTATGTGTGTGTGTGGTATGTATGTATGTATGTGTATATATATATACACATCTTGTAAAGTTTTACAAAACTATTTTTGCAGATTTTGTGTGTGTGTGTGTGTGTGTGTGTGTATTACAACTTATATAACTTAATTATAGTAAAAACATATAGTACGTATAAGTTCTCTACAACGCAGCTAACCATGACAATGCAATTAAAAAAAAAGCAAAAGCAATGTATTTTGATCATCTATATATTAACGATATAAAGTTCCACTTGCCGTTCGCAACGCTCATGAAATCATCTCATCCTTATTTTTCATTGAAAATTACACAAAGATGGAATCACGAGTGTTACAAACGGCAAGTGTAACTTGCTTGTAGAAGTAGTTTTTTTTCTCGTAGAAAAAACAAAAGAAAGCCACTACTGTTGTAGTTGAATATTTATCGACTTGCCGAATTTTATCATACTAAGTACCAAATATACATTTTATTTTAGTTAACTTGTCAATGTTTAAATAACTAAAGTACCTCAAATATATATCAATAAAAGAGACATGAAACTTATACAAAACAGAATGCATAAACAGAACTAGTAAATGTAAATAAATGAACAAAATACAAAAATTATATACAGTTAATTTATATTGCTGTATAACTTAAACGTCTAGAACAGAGAAAAGAAACATTAAGTGTTTAAAGTGAAAACTAATATAGTGATAATACAGTCTATATACAGGGTGTCTGAAAAATTGTGACACAGCTGAGGTGTGATTAATCTAAACCAAAAAGTCATGTACTATTTTGCACAATTTGTAATAGTTATTGAGTAATTAATTAATACATGTGACTCAATAAACGCGTGGAAAGTGTTTTGATGATCCGGACTCTGTAGGCGTGTATGGAGAGCGCGCTATTGCATTCTATCGCTCATTAGATATAAAAAAAAGTTAGAATAACGCAATCCGAGAGACAAACCTACTCGACGAAAAAACAGGAGTCGGTAACGTGTTTGTTTTGACACATTTTGCTAGGATTGTAATCTATTTTATTATTAATGTAAGAGCACAAAATCCAATAATGTATAATATTATTACGTTAATAGAAAAACGGCATCAAGTCGCAGATAGAGATCTATGCATAAATTATATTTCGTCTTTGTAACAGTTGCAATTGATATTTCGTTAATGATGTTCGTCCATTTATAAACAAATAAAACATCAGGAAAACGTTCGGTGAAACTTGGCCCGAGAAGAAAACATACTATTATTCTCACTATTTTCTCACTGGAATCACAGAACTGATGTTTTATGACACAGTTATGTACATATATACACACACAATATACATATCAAATATATATACTTGTATATCATACAAACTTCCTATTGTACAAATATAAATGTACATAGATATGTACACAGAACGTTCTATTTTTAAGCAAATAATGCCTATTTTTTCATTAAATATATGTACATACATATACACACACGCACACGTATGTATATACATATATACACGTATATATAAATATTTGTTCTTTTGGAGTTTACTTTGAAAATTTTGTGAATAAGAATAAAAAATCAATAACAAAAGACGTCACGCTTTTATACACAATTTAGTAAAACAAAAACAAAAACATATATTAATAAAAGATATGTAACAAATACTCAAAACGCACACTTTGTTTATCTCTTACATACTATATAATTATAAATTATAAATTATAAATTAATATATAAAGTTTATATATTAATGTATAAATAATTATAAATTATAAATATAATAAGTAATTATTAATTTTAAAAATGATAAATTATATTTTTTTTATTGTAAACTAAAAGCATGTAATATATTTATTGCTTCAAACTAAAAGTATGTAATATTTATTGCTAACACATTAAGGTGCTTAAAAATATATACATGTATAAACACGTACCAAGATTATATCAAACGAGCATGATGTTAAAAATTGAAGCAAATATGTTTTAACAACGGGAATAGAAATATTGAGTCATTATAAAATTGGATCATCTCATAGGCAGGTAGAAAGAGTAATACTGAGTCGAGAAGTTCTATATCAGTTTGAGACTCGCAATAATTACCGATATCTTAATTAATAAAAATCCGCAAATAAAGCATTCATGGGATTGTCTTACGCGCGTAACACAGCTCGGCGCTTCGCGCGCTCGCGGTGTTACCCGTAGCAATATATGGAAAAAGCTAATATAACAGCATATATCACAACATATACATAAGAAAAGATAACCGCGCGAAACGCGCCGGGTTGTTTTACGCGCGTAAAACAGCCCGATGCATGCTTATTCGCGATCTTTGTTAATTAAGATTTCGGTAATTATTGCGAATTTTGACTCAATATTACTCTTTCTACTTACCTACGGAGATTGTACGGCAATTACCAGACACCTTGTATATATTTGTTAAGTTTCATACTTAATAATTCAATACATTTAACAGTTTAGTTTACAATTCCACTTCATCATTCTTTAGGTAAAATTTGAGATTCTATCTGTTCTTCCGTTTCCACTGTCATATCTTGCGTTGATGCAAGATTTAATGATGAAGAGTCGGCTTTCTGTCTTATCGGTGAATTATGAGTAACACAAGGATTTTCGGCCATTTCTTGCAGTTTTGAATTATTCAGTAATTGTGAAACTTCTGCGCCTACTTGCACCTAGAGAAATAAATTTAAATATTATATTTGACGCAATGCTTGAGAGATCTTCGTGCGTTGGAATATCTTACTGTTTCGACGAGAGCCGTATCTCTGCTCTTGTGAAGTAAAGTTTTACAAATATGTTGAGCCTGTTTAGGACTTATGCCTACTTCCATTAATGAGATCAGAACATCTCTTTCGGTAATAAGCAGATCGGGATTTGCGTCGACTAGCGTTACAGACTTTCCGGTATGATTTGATGGTTTATTCTCATTATTCATCATTTTCTGATAAGATTTTAGTTTCTCTATCACTTTATTTTCATCAAGAACCTTTGGCGGCGTAGGCGGTCTGATTTCGGATACTGTCAGTAACTTTTGCGCATAGACTAGATCTTCTAATTCTTCATCCGTGTCTGAATCCTCTAATATGTTCAAGGAGATTTTTAGCTGATAGATTTCATACAGCATCTTATTCTGAATTAAAAAATGCGGAATTGCAAAATATTTATGTACAACTTTTTTCGTGAATACATATGTTGATATATACATGTAAAATATAATAAAATGTGTATTTGACGGAAGAGAAACATCAATAATTTTTATGTTATAAAAAATATCAAAATATAAATTCTGATAATGTTTTTTACAATATGCAATAATATTATCATTTATACCATATTTAATACTTCTTTATTTTGATTAATATGTTTTTTAAACACATCCCGTAACTCTTTATCAGTATAAAGACCTTTCTGCATTATCTCTTTAGTGATATCATAGACAAATTTGATATATTGTTTTTCTTCTTTCTCTCTTTGACGTAGAAATTGTTTCGATGCGCGTTTCTTGGCGGATTTGTCGTCGAAATAATCGTCACTTTTTGAAGTAGAAGACACTGAACAACGGTCAGTTGTTTCTTGTGACAACCCCTCTGTAGTGATCGCACAAGGTGCACAAAAGTCTTTTTCATATCTAAGTTTTGAATTAGAAAATAAAACAGATAATTATGCAATTATAGAGACCATCTTCTCGACAATTTTGACACGTTATCAAGAATTTCCCTAAATAATACCTATGAAGGTTTTAGTTGTTAGTCGTTGTTAATTAAAATGTTATTAACAAACTCATCTAATGAATAATATGTATTTAAGTGTTACCGTATATAAACTAAACCGCGCTTGTACATATGTATTTTATATATTGTATTAAGGACACTTTCCTAAGAAGTATCGAGTGATTTTAGCCGTCGCTTATTGTTCATTAAAAAGTTATAATAAAAAATATAATATTGATTCTTTTCTACAAATAAATTTGTTATGTTTTGACAAATGTGTCGGTGTTCGATTGTTTGAGACTGACTGTTGTAAACAATCTATTCAAACACAAAAACTAAAAAAGACACATAGATTTAGATTGAACCTTGCTTTACGTGGAAAGTTATACACTTATGTAGAAACTTGATTTGGTTTTAGCCGTCGCTTGTTGTAGCAAGATTTTTTACGAGTTTTCAACTTTACACGCAAAGCGAGATTCAATCCAAACTTATGTGTCTAGTTTCTTGATACTAAAAGTCTCCGTAAGGGGAATCTGTTTCCACACACTTCCCCGCGAAACAAAGTTTTTCATGGATTTACAGTTTTCCTAATGTTCACATCGTAAAATTTTTTTTCTTGCCAAATAAGCAAATAATGACAAATAATTACGTTCCACTTTTCAAACTTTTTCCGATAATAACTTTCTAACGAACAATAATCGCCAGCTAAAACCTTTACCAATATTATTCAGAGTTGGGTTCCGATTCCCCACTCGAGTGCATCCGAGTGTCATTTTATCTTTGTTTCATATCTAGTGAGTGATAAAGATAAAGTATATCCGGGTGAGGAATCGGAACATAGCTCAGGATGATGACTTTGATCATACTGTCAAAATTGTTGAGATCGAGAGGTAGTCTTATAACTGCATATTTACCAAAAAACAAAACAAAAAATAATTCATATTATAAATATAATAACAAATTATGCAATTTTGACAAGCATATGACAATATTAAAAAATATATATATTGATTTAATGTTTATTGATCATTTAAAAAATATTTAAATAACTAATATAAGATTTTAAGACGAGTTTACCTCTGTTGCGAGTATGTTAATGGATCAATTATATAAGTCTTTTGTGTGGATTTTGATTCTTTTCTACAAATAAATTTGTTATGTTTTGACAAATGTGTCGGTGTTCGATTGTTTGAGACTGACTGTTGTAAACAATCTATTTCATTCTCAATACATCCTATATCAACAATTAATTCCATTAACAAAAACTAAATAACTAAAATTATTTTGCAGTGATTTGTTGCAGTGTTGTGTTTGTATTATAAGTTATAAAACATATTGCTGATATACAATACCATTGGATGATAATGAGTATCATAAGCCAAAATGTTAATGACATCGTCTATCTCTTCCAAACATGAACAAATTCTTTTGTCACCAAGTTTTTGCACCTTGCATAGCTGATTTCGTTTTGCTATGTATCTTTTATTTTTTGTATCAACTACGCTCTTGGCTGATAGAATCCGCTGCAGATGCAGACTCATCGAATTATACGCCGCTAATTGCTCGTAATAATTCTGTCCCGTTAGATTGTAGACTACGATAAGCGCAATTTTAACACCTCTATTGTAAGGCACTTTCTTTCACACTCGAGAGAAATACGAAACACACAGAAATACGAAAAGAACAAAGGAAGCCAATAAGAAACAAACGTCGGCGCTTTTATTTTCAGAATTATGTAATATAAAAATGATATACACAATATAAAATAAAAACTAAACTCACCGCTGCTTTTCAAATTAACCTTATTCCCCATGCATCTTGTCATTTCTGGTAAAAAATTTCGAGCAATGTATTCTTAGTTGAGTTTTCAGTAATTGCGTCTGGCAAAAAATAATTTAAGAATAGCAATTTTATCTCTTAACAATTTTGGATATATCTTTAAAACGTCAAAAATTTATCATGATTCTTTTAAATAAAATTATACCATATCTGCCACTTTCCAGATTTTTGTTGACTGTTTTAGGTTGCTAGGCAACCAGAACATGTTTTCGAACAACTTTTCCCGCCACTCTCTCTTAACTGATCGGTTTTTTATCTCTGTAATATATTTTTTAAAAAATATATACAGCAGTGTCAAGTAAATGTGAATAATGAATTTACCAATAAGATGTAGAAATAGTATTATAAAATGTATTTTATAGATTTAATACCACATGTGTTATAAACAGATATTATCTTTGATATTGAAAATATAATAAGATGTAAACTTTATACAAAAGAAAATATTATCCTTTATATGTTTTTTTTATAAATATTAAATATCTTTAAATGCTGAAAGTGATATCAAAATTTTAATTACAATTTTAGTTGAACTTGTGTTATATAAAAATCTAAATTACCGTAAATATATATATAAATATGTTGGACTTGGTTAGGAGGAGTGACTGCGTGCGTATGTGCGTCAAAGGGTGCGTTTAAATTATAGTTTAGAGAGAGAATAGGAATAGAAAATAAGTAATGAAAGGGTGAGACGGTTTAGTAGGTGTAAGAACAAGCTTAGAAAATAAAGGTAGGCAAGGCGATGATGTAGGAAGGGAATAAGAGCGGGGAGAAAAGGACATCGGAAAAGGAGTTTATGGCGGGAAGAGGTACAGAGACAGGCAGAGCGAGTAGGTTAGAGTAAGGCAGAAATGAGGAGAACCAAAAGATATACGATTTCGAAGGAAGCACGGAAAAGAAAAAAAGGGACGAGATGGAGGAAAAAGAAAAGGATATCGCTACAAAGGAAATAGAGAAACTGGAAGAATTAAAAATGAAAAAGAGTTGATAAAGTTAATAACAAA
>QVNW01002003.1:0-12422 GCA_014825475.1 Pseudomyrmex flavicornis
CCCCCTTTTCCTATATAATGCCGAGTTCATAACGTCTGACATTTATTGCCTGTAACACCTGTGTGACCGATGGACATAAATGCAGATAAAATCTCTTTGCGGCGTTACGCACAATATATTTGATTAAAAACAAACAAACAAACAAACAAACAAACGGGATAAACGCGATATACTCGGCTTACGAAAAATAACAAAAATTTACTCGATTGTTTATCGCCGAAACAATTATTTATTATTTAGAAATCAGTAGAATTATTTGCCGTAACAGTTTAACTCTTCAGATATTCAAATCACTCTCTTATAGATCCGCGCGTTTCTCTCGTAGAACAATGCGGAGTGAGACACACATGCGACACGTGTGCGCACACATCGCCTGTGTGTGTGTGTGCGTGCGTGCGTGCGTGTATGTGTGTATGCGTTCATTACCATAAACGAATTTCACGTGACGATATCACACGACGCGCTAACGAGAATTACTCCCCGTCGCGTCGTTTGTTCTGGAATTTGCGTGGCAGCCAGATTGGGGGAGACGTATCGCGCGACCCGGATTTCATTCCCTTCGAACCGGGCCTGTTTATTGGCTTCGATTAAGTTTCCCCTTTGGCGAATTACCGTCTCGTTTCCGGTCGGTCTCTCCTGTTGCATTCGGGCGCGACGCGCGCGTGTCCGAACGGACAAAGATCTATCTCGAAGAAGCGAATGAAAATGGAAATCAGCGCCGCTCAGTTCGATTGCGTCTCTGTGTAAGTACACCGTCTTCTCTTCTCTTTCCCGTCTCCATCTTCCTCTTCTTCTTCTTCTTCTTTTCTTACTTCGCTTCTCTCGTGGCCGGAGTCTATTCCACAACCCCGGCGAGATACGGAATTGCCCCCAATTTATTTTCCCGAGACCGGTGGCGGTGGCGGCAGCAACTTACCTTGTACCACGAAAGTGGGTATCACCCGCGAAGAAAGCGGCAGTCTGTTTGCCGATAACGACACGGGTCACCCCTTTCCTTCTTCCCCCTTACATTCTCGGCTCCAACCTACTTACTACATCCGCCGGCCCTTTTCTTCGTGGCGGGGCTCGTACAATGCAAATATACCCGTCGTCTCCTCCGCTCGAAATGGCCCAATAAGAACATCGCACAGCCCGTACTTTCAGACTCGGCGAGAGCGTAACCATTGGCCTAAGCGGGAGAAAGAAAATACAGAACGGGAGTAGCCACTTGAGACACCTTGAGGGTGTGATTTTTTTACTTTCTCTCTCTCTCTCTCTCTCTTCGCGCGGAGAAACGCGCGAAAAGCTTCCGAGCGCGCGCGCGCGCGAGATTGTATGGCGTAATTCAAGTTTACATCACTGAAATCGCGTGTGGAGGTTCGCGAAATTTGTAAAATGAATATATGTATAAGAGGGAATTTTTTCTTCTCTTTTGAAATTTCATAGAGCAATTTTTATAACGAGAAGGTCGTTCTGTGTATGGCTCTTTGACGTTTTCGTGCTTTAGAAAATTTGCGCGAAATAATAAATCCTTCAGCACGCGCGCGCGCGCGCGTTCGCACAGTGTCTGCGGAGTTTGTTGGCACGCAGAAGGATGCGGGATATCATCGCTTATGCAAATTGCGACGGGAACACGCGCCTTAATTTACAGACAAATACAGACGCTTAATCCTTTTATTACTTAGAAGGCACAGACGCAACGCGCATATTGCGAATGCATGAATATTATACTGCATAGCGCTGCCGGACTTTCTCTCTCTCTCTCTCTTTCCGAACGGTATTCACGACGCGTAACTCTCTCGCAATGCATAATGCAACATTTTCTACATTTACACAGCATTCGTATATTATTATTATTATTTTTTTTTTTTTTTTTTTTTTTTTATCTGCGTCTAAATGCGATTCTTTGACGTATAAAGTTTGTTTGAATCTCTTGTGTGATTAAAAAAAAACAAAATGTGTATGCGATATCTTTATTTACGTGTAAATATTAATATTATTAATATTAATAATATTAATATTTTTGTAAGGCAAGCGCGTGTGTACGCAAAAACTTTCAAAATCAAAAGTTCATTCCGCAGAAAAATTTTATACAGCGAACATTTTCAACTGAATAATTTTCAAATTTGCACACAAATTACATATTCGACGGAACATCCGGGCAATGAATATCTCGAAGTTGCGACGCGGCCCTGTGTGCAAAATACGCAATTTCGAAGCCGTTGAACTTTTCGCCGAAGCTTTACTCGATATTTTTCGCGCTGCGCGCTCTCTTACAAGATACATACGTTTTGCAAAATTACTTCGAGATCTTTTAGAAAACTTTTGTTATCCGCGACGAATCGGAAAGAGGTTGTTGCTTCGCGCAAATCGCACACGTGATCGCTGCGACGATGATCGCACAATACCGGGGGAAAATAACCGAAAGAGATGGCCGCGGATTGCTAGAGCACGGAACTCTTTCCGTTGCTCCGGCGACGTGTATCTTTCCTGTGTGTCACGTTAGAGACGAGGTGCCTGCAAATAGCTAACGCGATACGTCATTGTAACCGCCCGCGGGAATTCTCTCATATGTCACCGGATTATTGCGCCTTTCGGTGGCGTCAGCGCTCGGTAGGACTCGAAAGTCGATTTCTCGCAGCGATAAAACTTCCCTCTCTCTCTCTCTCTCTCTCGTTTTCCCGACGCTCCGGTTTAGAAAACGTTCGTGAGAATTGCACGGTGGGAATGGAGCAAGGAGCAAAAAAAAAAAAAAAAAGCGAGAAACGCGCTTATAACGCGGCAAATATCGGGATAAATCATATAAGCGCCGTGTAAGATATTTCGAGCGCTGCTGTACAACATTTTGACGAGTTGTTACTCATACACGCCAATCATTTGACTGCCAAACATTTTTGTCGTTAGAAAGTGTTTTTTGTTTGTTTGTTTGTTTGTTTTTTTTTCACGAAAACGGAAATCACAGGAATGAAAAAAAGATACGTTTCTATTCCACGATGTGCGTCGATCTCAAAGTCGGCTTTCATCAGTCTCGTCTCGTGATTATCACGTGATTATCACGTGCTTTTCTTTCATCTCGGCAGCATTCCTCTTCCATTCTGAAAAATCGGCGGGATTTATTCCACGCCCTTCCCTCCTTCTACCTCGTCGCACATGTCAACTACGAATTTCGTGATGAATCCTCTCGCCGCACGGCAAATGCATTTTTTTCATCGGCGAGAATTATTGGCTTTTTTCGCTTCAATGGCCGAGCGGGACGCAGCGGCTAGAGTAATGAATTCTTTTCAGCGGGGAGAACGCGCGAGAGCGCGCAGAAATTAATTTAAATCTAGCGGACGGTAATTTGCTCACGTAACGCGAACGTCTACTCGTGTCTTTCTCTCTCTCTCTTTCTCTCTCTCTCTCTCTCTCTCTCTTTCTCTCTCTCTTTTCTTTTCTTTCTCTTTTTTCTCTCTTTCTCTCTCTTTTGCACCGCAGAAGCGGTCGCTTCTTAATCAGCTCTCGCCGGCCCTTTTATCGACGGAATTCCTAACAAAGTGCGCGAACGTGTCGCGTCTCTCGCGCGCCCTTCGCCCGCGACTTTCTATTTGTTCTGTTCGGAGGTGCTCGTCTCTTTCTCTCCCTCTCTTTTTCTCTCTGTTTCTTTCTCTCTCTCTCTTTCTCTCTCTCTCTCTCTCTCTCTCTCTCTCTCTCTCTCTGCAACAGAACCGGCCTTTCGTCAAATAGATACAATTCCGCCTGGTCAGGAACGCTCGCTCCTAGATAATTGAGTTCGCCCCTTTGACAGACGCGCTATTCACCCTTTTAATCCACGTCCATTACGCGCGACATCGAAGCAGATTCCGTTGCGCGAAACCCGAGAGCGTCGCGCGTTGGCTGCGTCCCGTTTTACCGTCGTCATCGGCCTCCCTCCCCCCTTGTACAATCGTCGACGTTAATCGCGTCGGTTTTAATTTGCATTTACTCCCCCTCCCTCTCTCCTCTCTTTCTCCCTTTCCCCCTCCGTGAATTCGTTTACTCTTCCGTATCGTTGGCCTTACGAGAGATTCGCGGCGGTTTAGTGGCTCAAAGTTAATTCGCGTTTTCACGAATGTGTACGGTGATTTTTCGACAAAGTGACTGTAATTGCTCATGCGAAACTAATTGTGAAATTAATTAATTTCGCACATCCGGGGTTAAAAGATGATGTATTGGCAACGCGCGCGTTCTCGGGTCATTTGAATTTAAATATGTGTTGAACCTAATGATTCGACATTTGAATGGCAATTGAATTATTTGAGGATTTCTCTCTTTCTCTCGCTTTTCCGTTTGTTCTCGTAAATAGAAGACACGTCGAATACGCGTTTGTTCGGACGACAGCTGCGGATTCGGCGGGTCTTATCGGTGAACCGAGTTGTCTGACGCGGCGAAACGTCTGACCGTGCTTTTCGCAAATTGGCACGCGCTACTCAACACAGTAACTGGCCTCGTTACAGCGTCCTCGTCGTTACCTGGGAAACCATCGTCTCATATCCTTTGACGCGCGTCCCGCTTTGAGACTCGAGCCCCCCCTCGAGTGAATGCGAAACATCGATATTCTTGATCGAGTTTTCGATCTTGACCGATCGCTTTCATCGTCGCGCGGAAGAGAGAGCGTATGTGTGTGTGTGTGTTTGTTTCTGACGAGACCGGAACCTCGTCGTAAAAGGAAACTTTATCTCCATATTCAATGTTCTGATCTTTGAGAGAGAGAGAGAGAGAGAAAGAGAGAGAGAAAACCTTTCGAGAGAGTTTTGTTTCACAACAAACATCTCGCGAATTTCATTCTGAAAGAGAGTCTGGAAAAGATAAGAAAAATTCGGAACGGAAGTTCTTCCGCAGCATTTTCGATCGAATCAGCATAAGTAAACGGGTCTCTAAATGATTTCTTTTTATTATACACGGCATTCGATTGATTCGACGACATTTATTCGCGTAACGTCACGTTGACGATGGGGAAAAGCGCGATAAAGCGGGGTCTTCCGGAGTTAATGAAACGCGGCGAACAGTTTCCTCTTCGGTGGAAGGAAATTAGCTCAGCAATGGGCAACGACAATTAAAACGCGATATCCACCGCAGAGAAAACGCGGAGAGAACGCCAAATTGCGTTATCACACACACACACACACAATTGTCTGATAATGCGTCTGATTGCTCGTCTCACATGAGTTTTATAAAAAAAAAAAAAAAAAACTTTGCGCTATCAAAACTCGAAGTTAACGTTCTTTTTTTTTCTCCGCGTAAAATTGTATTACGTGACTTTCAGCTCAATTCTCGTCCAACTTTTACTCGGAGTGAATTTTATTTTTAACAACATTTCTGTCAGAAAAAGTTCTCGGTGACTGAAAAGGTAAATGTTGTAACAAGAATTCACTGGACTTCGTATTGTTGGCAAATGAGGCGGAGTGAGACGGCGTTTGCGTTGCAAATATATATATATAAGATATAAAAAACCAGGATAATCATACTTTAGAAATTTCACGGAGAATATAAAAAGGAAAAAAATAAATCAAAAAATAAAGTCCGTTTGCAAACTGTATTTTAGTATAAAAAAACGCAGATTCTATTTATATTTTGGAAAAAATCTACGTTTTTTGCGCGAAATATACATGGCTGGACAATAATTGTTCCGAGAAATATTAAACTCCGAATTGTTTCGAGGCCGTAAGTTTCGACAGTTAATCTCTTTCGGGGTTTTACATGCCGTGTCCGTCGATTGTATACGTTTTACACTATTTCACCGTTTACAGAATGACAAACAGGATGGCGTCGACGGGGAGAGCGATGATTAGAACGAATACGCTCGTTAGCGTCGCGCGGCCGCATAAAAGCGCTCGAATGTATCCTGGTTGCTCCCGAAAACGCGGATGACGAAGATATAACTCCGTCGCTCCGACGGTATTTAAAAATATTCCCGAGATTTATTATTCCGTTCTTCTCCGAGGCCGCCAGCTTTTTGCTCTTTCAACGTCGCGTGATTTGTGAGCCATTATGATTCTTCGTTTCTGTTCTTCCGTCGCGCGATCGCTCGCGTCGAAAACGAGGAAAAGAGAGAGAAGAGACTGTTCGCATTCGGACCGCGGCTGCCGATCTCGGGCAATGACCCCCGAAGCGCCTTCCGGCTTATTCATTATGCGGTCGCGGGGTTAAAGGCACCCCTTGGTGCCTTTTTATCGACAGCAGGCAGCTGCGACCACGCCGTTTCTTCGAATCCCGACGGCGATTCGAGATTTACTCCTTTGCCGCGTTCGGCAAAACTGCGACGGGTCCCCGATAGACGATATATTTCATGACTTGATTGATTACACTTTTCACGCGTTATATCGATATATCGATATGCGATATATATCGATATGCGATATATATATCGATGTGCGATATATATATATATATCGATATGCGATATTATGATGTTTGCATAGACAAATCTTATTTTTGCTACGTACTACTATACTATTGCAACAAAAATATTTTGTATCGACGCGATCTACGTCAAATTTTATTCCATAAAAAATTTATTTATTTTGTTAGAAAAGACTTAACAAATAGCGTTTAACTTGGCAAATGAGAGAAGCTACGCAACGACTTCGTACGTGAAATACTCGTACTTATATGCTGACTCATTCAGTATCCTATATCTCGAAAAACTTACCTTTTCAAAAAAAAGATAAAACCAAGCGCCAAGTACACGCGCACAAATACTATGTTTTCTTTTGATTTTATTATTGTTTTAACTTGGCGCGAGGCAACTACCGTGCCTCTTGATATTAAATCGCTTATGCTTCTTCTTTCCGTCACGATAGTATATATTTTTTGTTCTCTAGTGACTTCTCGTCATACGCAACGCTACGCGTCACACGCAAATTCCGCAACAATGAGAGAGTCACGCGTGAATAGAAAATTCCGAGAAGTGTTTTCCGACGTTTCGCGCTTCCGCGAAGATTTCTATTTTCAGCATGGCATGTCAGATATAATACTGTAATTCGGCTACGTGCTTCATCGGTTCTCCTGTCGAGCATTGTTCCGAGAAAGGTCTGAGACAATGCTGCTAACGCTTCGATGGGAGGAGATGATTAATGAAGTGCAGATTAAATTTATTTATGTCATATATATGTGGTATTGTTGAATTTTATTTCTACATGAGATTAGTTGTGTCAAATTGAGACTTACAATTTGGAATTAATTATTATGTCATCAGTCTCTCGAATTCACACACGGAAAAAAGTGATGTTGAATCAACAGCATCGGTTTTTAATTGAAATAGATCCTGTCGTTGCAACATCAATTTTATTATTTTAAACTACACACAGCAGATAGTTGGTTTAAGAATTTAGAAATTCAATTAATCACATATTTAATTGAATCAATTATTTATTCTTGTAACAGCTCGTGACATCGACTTTAATTGAAGCAACTCCATTTTTTTGTCCGTGTAACATTTTACGAAACTCTCAATACATATCCAAACCGCTGTTTCTCAAAAGGCAATTGCTGCAGATTGCGAATGGAACGATAAATTTTTTTGGGAGCGATATTTAATAAAGCCGAAAAGTAGCGCGCGCGTCGAATCCTGCGGCGGGATCAAATCGGGCGCAATTCTTTTTCTCGGTTATCTCGAAATTACGCGGCCGCGACATCCTTTTTCGTCGAGAAGCAATCGATTCGAATTGGATAACGAGTCGTCGCCTGCGCGAAATCTGATTTGTTGCAAACGTTAATACATTCGCCGCCGATTGGATATCGGAAACAATAACGCGACGCCCGATGAGCAACGGAGAGGACGCGGGAACGAATGTACAATTGGCAACGAGAGAATCAGCCGCGATAATTTACGAAGGGTGTAATTTTTTTTTGTTTTTTGTTTTTGCGAAATCGAAACCGATAATATCAATGAGTTCAAATAGCGAGATAGTATCGGCAGCACGCACACACACACGCGTCACATGTACAAATAATTTCAATGAAAAAACGGAGTTAACAAAGTTGGATTTGTGGAAATGGAAATTCAAGACTTTGAATATATGAAACGAGAAACGCTCGAAACGAATTTTTAATTACTCCACTATTAGTACACAAGTGCTCTTTTCCAACAAGTTTTATTAATGGAGAGTTAACTCGATGGGATTTGAAAACGAGCTTGTAATTGCATAATGACTTTAAGATGCACTCCGAAGTGCAATTTATTAAATTGTTCTTTATAAAACTCATTACGGAAGCATCAAACTTGAATTTAACATATCGAGTGTTACGTTAATTGCGATTAAATTTTCGCACAAAAATTTATGCATCGATAATATTACGCTAAATTTGATGATTGCACTTTTTGATGATTGTATTTGTTATCTGTGCTTAGGTGTAATTGACTTTCCTTAACGGCGCGTATAATTCTCCAGAATATAATTAATTAGAGTGAAACACTCAATAATTGACGCTTTAAACTCAACGATTTGCGCGTTTTAGACACGTCCATTTTTTCTCAAGAGTATCAACTAAATATAGACTCTGACGTTGACATAAAAATCCATATATAAAAATAAAAAATCCAAATTAATCCTATTATAATGTTAAGTAAAAAGTAATTATAGATAAAAAAAAAAAAACTTAACAATTAGAAAAAAATCACTAAGTGCCAATTATTGGAAGCGCTGATTACAGATTCGATTACCCTATATTTTACGTACATGTCACTGAGATATTATTCACAACAATTATTATTACATTCGATAATTATTTTTATTGACAGCTCGAAAAAGTTTAACCCAATATCCGGCGCTCGCCACATTTTTCCGCATCTCCGCGTATATCGCAAATTGAAACTTCATAAAATTATCTGATTTCTCCGCGTTTTTTGTCACTCATTGACTATTTGGGAACAAGTTGCCAGCTGTGACAAATCCCCCGAACGGAGCCGTCGAACTGGAACAAGGGCACGCTCTCTCTCTCTCTCTCTCTCTCTCTCTCTTCCTGCAGGGTTCGTATCGTGATGGAGAGATAATCGAAATACTTCCGGAATGACTTCGCGAAAGCGATCGGATGGTAGTGGCGGCAGCGGCGAACCGAAGTTTACTCTCCTCTTCGTCGGGCTCGCAAGACTTCAAAACTTTCGCGATCCATATATATCGACTTCGATATACTTCGACATACTCGACAGGGACGGGGTCAGTATTTTCAGCGCCCGATCAAGTCATCTTCCCTCGCCTTCCTCTTTTCCCCGTTTTCCAAATCCGATCGCGAAATCGCGTCCGATTTATCTGTCTATCCATCGAGCGCGGCGGAAAATCGCTGTCGGAATCCTGGTACCTATACGTCGAAGATATCGGAATGACAAGGCGAACGGAGGGATAAGACTCTTCCGGATCGTTGATCGGGAAATGCGTTTACACGGCCGGTCGCACCATCCGATATTAATGCGCGCGATATCATAACTCCATCGGGGCTCCGCCCTTCGTGTCAAGTCGCGGTTCGACGAGCCGTATCGGTCGAGGCGACTTGCTCGTTAAACTGCAACGCGACGACTGCATCGTTGCCGGAATATAGGCCGCAGATACGATGAGCCACGCGTCTGTTATTTGCGAATTTCTCGTGCAGAGAAAACAGATTGCATTAAAATATTAATATCAGGGGGTAAGAGCAGTGATACGTGCGTATTGTTCGTATGTACAACATATATCGATATGTAATATATATGTGTATCTCGAAACGTTACGTAGAACATTTTGTTATGTGATGTATTATTTTATCAACAACTTTTGTCGTCTTTTTTTTATCACATTTATTTTATCACATATATTTTTCGTGCGCACAAAAAATATCAGAAATAGAGGAAAATATTTCAGCGATTTTAAATTGTATCGCGCATGTATATATGCATAAATCAAAAGCGTGGAATGGCCATTGGAAATATTTCGGGTCGTTTCATAATAATATACTAATTTTGCTAATTTAATTAAAGCCGGCCAGTGTTTGTAAACCTTAATTTCATTTATATATACTGATAATTCAGTGTGCGCAACGGGAATGATATTTTCATTTAGCAGAAAGCTTGAACCCGATGTTGTAATTCATTGCAACACACACACACACAGCTATGCTCTTTGTATATTTATTGTATTTTTATACGTACTTAGTTACTGGTTTTCTTTCATTGATTTATCTTGCCAGTCTTTCTCTGCTTCCAATCTCTTAACATACAGACGATCTTAGAAATTCTCTCACAATTGCAAAACACGTATTGTATTTTAGCTCGATGTTATTTCGGGGGAACTTTAATTTTCTGTAATTTATTCAAGCTGTCCAGAAATAATTTTAGCAAATACTTTCCGTAAATTCATTGTCGAAGACACAATCGAAATATTGATAGAAGTATTAATAGAAATAGCGATATGGAAATAATGTTAATTTCTCTCGACATATAGATCGCTTCGCTTTTGAATTGACATTTTTGACACTTGTAATCTCGGTAAACATTTTACACATTCAAATTTTCCAACTTCGTAATAACGTTCGATTTTTATGATATTTATTTTATTTATTTTTATTTGCTATATATAAGTAAATATTTTATTTTAAACTTTTCACAAATACGTGGAAGACTCCAAAAAAAAAAATACGCACGACGATATAAGTTCGTAAACTCCGAAGTTTGTCTATAGTTTTCGAGCGATGTTATTTTATGATAAGAAGTCGGGGAGGATTTTAAACCGCGAGTCGTGGATTTTACGTGGAGCAATTGCGCGCCGCCATTATTATTTGCGTAATCTCGAAAATCCGACGTTTTTATTCGTGTAATTCGATCAGCGATCGGATCGCTGTCCGCTTTTTGCTTCGTTCAATTTTATATCGACGAGTTTATAAATTCAAAAATGGACGATGGTTTTATCTATCTAGGCTCAAGGATGAAAATTCGCCTGAGAATCGATAATCAAAACACGCATTTAAATATCAATAACCGTTTACGACGGGGCGAATAATAAAATTTTAATGGCACTGTCATCACTTATGAAATTGCACGTTATTTGCGGAAGAACGGTTCGCGATATTTTAATGAGTTTTGCGAATGTCATGCGCGCGACATCTGTGCATTATATTTGCCTGAATTGAATGAGATGTGTTCATTTCGATATAATCAGATTCGCGTAACAGAATATTCCGATGTGTGTGTGTGTGTGTGTGTGTGTGTGTGTGTGTGTGCGTGCGCGATATTATATTGCAGATAATCGAATAACGTGTGCGCTAATAAAGGAATTTGTTTTATCAATTTTTTTAAATGTGACGTGAAGTCCCTTAATAACTCATGTCGTATGTTATTATTTATTCTGAATTGATATAGGGGAGAAAGTTGCCGAAAGATCGTACCATCCGAATGAATTGAATGTTCGTGACACGCTCGGGGATTCTTGTTACAATCCTATTACGTTGAGAGATATTGCGATGAAGTATGTTCGCTTATTGGCCACAAAAGAAAGAAAAGACGGAGGATGTTGAAAAAAAAAAAAAAAAAATTATTATTATTTCAACAACGTGAAAAAATATTTTTGGCGGCTTTCTCGGGCTCTTGTTCCAAAGAGTAACGATCTTATTACAATGTCAGCTGTCGGCACGCAATGAACACACATGTTCAATTGTTACGACAGAAGACCCAAGAAACATCTTCGTTTATTGAGAAACTTCGTTGATCGACAAAAATCGACGAGAGTAAGCGCGTCTCAGAACGTAGTTTACGCACGCGCATTCGACAATTCCTTATGATCACGTTCAAATTGAAATCTGACACTTTTTTCTTCGTGCATCAGTTGATGTGCGTCAGAAGAAAATTGACACAGTAAGCAATGGATTTTTTTAATTTCCACGGGGGGGAGGAGTTGGAAAACGTATTTGCGCGAACATCCAGTACGTGTTGACTTTAATGTTAAGTTAGTTTTTAATGTAAGAAAACTTAGATTATCATATTTCCGTCGTCACGATTGAAAAAAAAAAACACGAAATTGCAGCGATAAAATCGCGGTAATCAATTTGTACAGTTCTCGAGCCGTGCTTGAATCATGTACATCAAGGATGGGGGAGGGAAAGAAGTCTCGGACGAGACGACCGCATAGATGATATCTTCCTCCCGCGATCGCGAGGACGACTTCCGGCTAGAGATCTCGAGACGGTAATAGCGCGCTTGTTGATATTCCGATCGGCGGGCGGTTGTGCGCGTATCTGGCGTTAATCGCGGCGCGCCGCGTTAAACGACGTCGTTAACTCGTCGCGAACGTCGGCTTCCTCCGAGACTCGCGTCTCGGACTACCTGCTGAGAATCTCTCTCTCTCTTTCTCTGAACCAAAGGATGACTGAAACCGGTGTTCGTTTATGCCGCGTTTACGGCCGTGAAACGTCGACGGCCGCGCGTCATCGCCGGGACGCGACGTCGAGAGTGCGCGGCGTAA
>QVNW01002004.1:0-12421 GCA_014825475.1 Pseudomyrmex flavicornis
CAAAAAATGAATTTGTAACTTTTCGTACAAAGCACTGTCTACTCACATCGCCCGGTACTTTAAAATCCTTTTCAATGAATAGAACTATCATATATAATATTTTTATTATGTATTATATATGTGTATACATATCATATAGAATCGATTTTAGTCGATATAGTTTTTATTTGTTTTTTAATTTGTTTTTCATTTCTCAAAGTTGGGACTACGCTCGTTTTGTTTGTCTTATCTTATGGTCCCATCGAACACTATTTTTGTGCAAAATTTCAGATTGATCAAGAGCAAGGGTCATTCGGAAGTACGCCCATTTTTTTTATACATAACCTGATTCTCACAAATCTTATTTTCTGTTTGCTCAAGAAAAAATTGCACTGATAATAATTTAAAAACACACACAAAAGAGATATTAATCAAGGTCGATATCTTGCAGCCGATATCTGTGATTTTATGATATCAAAAGCGAGGAAAATTGCCAGTTTTGTGCATTTTATCTAGAAATAAACAAATATTGTTGTACAAACACACATACAGATATAAAAAATAATTCTGTATGTAGACACGTAAGTATCTCTATACAACGCACTTAAAATCAGTAGATTTGTAGAACAAATTTGTATTAATACACCAGACAAGTTTTCTTCTATTCAACACACTTCTCTATTTTTGTCGTATTTATTGCACAGATTAGAAAATGATTCTTCAGAAGTAAAGAGAAGTGGAAAGTTTAAAAACATTCACGAAAAAAAGTTTATGGACTGTTACGACATAGTTTCCATTTTCACTTCGTATACAAAATTAGCAATATGAATCCAAAAGAAGGTACTGTACTTCCCATTTCTAGAAATATAGACAAATATTTGAAATTCTTTAAAATAAGATTTTAAAGCTTGAAAAAAAGATAGTAAAAAAGTAAGATTAGCGCAATTTTAGCAGAAGCGCCGGAAGGACACATACATCTATCCTTATCTTTATCATGTCATCTATCTTTGTCTCGGTCCAATTAGAAGGCGCTATCTACTAAACAGCGGCTGAGCGACGACCAAATCGGAGTTCGGCCATCGCTTTAGCATCTTCTTAATACTCTTATTTTCAAAAAGTGCACGAAACTTTGACAATTTTTCTCGCTTGACATTATAAAATCTAAGATGATCGCGAGATATAACGAGACATATCTATTGCTTCTTTATAAAAAAAAATCGTAACAGTAACGTAAATCACTCGTTATTAAAAAGATATCGACAATAGAAACCTGTAAACCGAAGTTTTAAAAACCTAAATTTCTCTGTATTTACTGCACCACATGAAATTCTACAAAAACAAATAAATATGCAAACCTATACCTATACAGCGCTATAGAAAATAGATATAAAATGCTTTTGTGAAATTTGTTTTTCATTCATAATAGCATGATAACTTATATAGTCATCACGAAAATGGATGTTTTTCGTTAACTAGACATTTCAAGCATAATCTGAATATTTTATTATAATTTGTTATGTTGTACTTTTCTTGCTACAAAAGTTTAATTTGTATATAAATTTAGAAACAATTCTACTACATGAATATATGGTTAGGTTGTAGGAGAAAACCTGTGAAAAAAACTGTCTAAGTAAAAAAGCTTAGGGCCATTCTACAATGAGTTGAAAATGTCCCGTTGCCAGTTGCGAAAAATAACAATTACGAAAAGATAAGATATTATTTTTGGTTGCGCTTTGTCGTTGCGGTTGCTAAAAAAAGAATTGGTCAACTTTTAACTTTTGTCAACAGCAACTGGCAACCGCAACACGTAAAATAATATTTTTCCCCTAGTAGTCGCAATTGGCGACGGGACATTTTCAACTCATTGTAGAATGGCCCTTACTCATTTTTGCCACTCAAAAGGACATAGCAAGAAATTGTAACATAATTTATTTTTGTAGAAGCATTTTTAATTTAGTGCAAATACGAAACTAGATCAAAATGTAGAAACGTCGGTTTACAAGTCTCTATCGTCGGTATCCAGTGCTCTCTTAAGAACTTCTCGAATATCGAGAGACCTACCTCGACACCAGTTACTCCTAAAGCTGCTTTAATGTTTGGTGTCATGCGGAACGGCACTTTTTCAGGAACACGCAAGGTTTTTCCTTTTTCGAAGCAAACGTTGTAATCGATGTGCACAACTTCGCCGGAATTGAGATCAACGAGAACGTTATCCAAGTGTCTATCACCTAAGCCTATGATATAGCCGATGATGGACATTACTGCAACGGAACGTGAATAGTTTTTGGTAGCTTGCCACCAGCTGCCAGCATTGATGCTATTGCACCAAATTTCTCTGCAACGTACATTAACAAAAAAAAAGAAATAAATATTATAAAATTTGACAAAAAATGCATGTTTTGATCATTAAAACTAACTTAGCTAATAAATCCTTCGGTGTCTCATTCATTAGCTCAGCTAACACTTGCTTCAACACTTGAGTAGGCCATTCTTTCCGGTTTTCCAAGTTAATCCCGCGCTCCTTCAATAACGGTGTTAGTTTATTGTAGAACAATTCCGATGGTCGCATTATCGTATTATTACCGCCGCCGCTCTTGTTATTCATGACGCATTCACGTTGCTGCCATCGTTTATACAATATAAACAAAGGTGTGACGCCGTCAACCCACTGAATGAGACCGGATCTGGGACCCAGTGGGATCACCGAATAGTGCCGCGCCCTGTAGGTCTTTGTATCACTGTTCTTTGACATCATAGTATTACATATACTCAAGAATTGCATTATTCTCTCGTCCAGATGTAAATCCTCTAATCCTTTGAACAAGTATGTATAAACGTGGCCATCGGAACCGTGAAATATCAGTTTCTTCGGTTTCGTTTTTGTTGGTAAAATTTGAACGTTGTTATCTACTGACATAATAGTAACGATTTTGTTATCGACTGCAGCGACGCCTGGCATAGCGATGCAGGTGTCTTTTAAATTGGCTAGAATAGGACTGATATCTGTCATTGACAAAGAATAAGCAGCTCGTCGATGTACACGTTGCGCCAACTTGCCTTCGAGATGTTTCAAGGCCAAACTAGCGATCTGAGGCTTTGCCGGATTCTTAGGATTATTGAGTCTATTTATCACTTCTTCTATAGATGCGCCAAACTTCTCTTGAAAATTTTTCTCATGCGGTGTTTCAGCAGGTACGGATGTCATTGATAAAAGATTTTCCAATATAAATGTAATCGGCTTCAAAATAATTCTGTATTTCTCTGCTATCAGTTTATCTTTTTCTTCAGATGTGAGCCAGACATTGTCCTGCACACGCTGTATTTCGATCTCCAATTGTTCAAATCGTTTAATAAATTCTGTGTGATGCTGGCATAATGTTGCTAGCCATAATTCGTCCCACAGCAAAGTAATTCGTCTCAGTTCTTTCACTAATATCTTCACTTGAACTATAGAGTCCTGGATACGACTTGATAGACAATCGACCAATTGTGAGAAACAAGAATCCATGAATTTTTCATTTTCGTCGTTGTTTGCAGTAGCTTCTTCCTCGACAACGTTTAAGTCCAAATTGTTTTGCGAGCTGTCGTTATCGTTAGGTTTTTCATAAATAACTTTATCATAGGTCTTCCTCTGGCCAGAGACCGCGCCCACTACAGCTGGAAAAGTAATCAAATGCGGCGAATTCTCCGCTACTCGACACAACAACTCAGACACCTGAGTCCTTACGTATGCCTCTGGATGACTCAGCCTGGAGAACAACTGAGGTATAATTTCTTTCCAAGGTGCGGTCGGCGTTGTCGAGAGACCAGCCTCGAGTACGTTTTGTAGTTCAAGAGCGTGCTTCACTACAAGTCGTAACAGTCTCAATGTTGCTGTAATAGTATCACATTCATTGCTCTCGTTATTCGCTAGCTGCAAGTATTTGAAATAAGCATTTGCCGAGAGTTCATAATATGAATAGATTCTTTTTTGTGCCTGTCGCCAGATATCGACTAACATACTGAGATGCTCGTTACTAGTGTGAGACAGAATCGGCAAGTTCCTCAGCTGATTTTCTATCATGTCGGACGTGTTTACGTCGGTTGTATCTATGTCGCCTTCGTCTTCAGGTATGGTTTTATTTTGGCTCAATATAGAAAAAATAGTATTAAGATCAGCTTCTGCTATGTCCAGTGGCAATAGAGACTTTATATTTAATCGATCGGTATCCGTCAATTGACCGGAATTAGAGTTGTCCACTATCTTTCGGCCCCACTTGTAACACCAAGCGGCAAAACTGGACCAGGCGAGCGGTAGATCTGGACACTGATTTACGCCGAGTTGCATCAGTTTGCCAATTATCATGTCTGATGTTGGAATCAAATCGATCGTGTCGCCGAACAATTTGTTCATTAGGCCATCGTTGTGCACGGCTTCGAATCTGAGTAACTCTTCCAGCTGAGGATAGTCATTTACGTTTATGTCCTGCTGTATCCATTTCCCTAGAGTAAGAAGAAGCTTGGTACCAGTTTCTCGTAAATCAGCAGACTGTTCGCCACTGACGATCGCCTGCGAAATTCCCAACGAGGTTACGCAACACATCTTTAACGCTTCACTCGTGTTCTCCATGTTGTATAGCAATTTAGAAAATTCTCTGAACGCACGCATGCTGTTCTTGGTCCATTTCACATGAAATGAACCGTTCAATAAGCTATTCGTGATCTCGGAAAAAGTGCAAACAGCCAAATTTTGTAGTTGAATCAAGTTTCTCTCCGATTTGAAATATTTGACTATCTGTCGTTTCGCTAAATTGAAATTGTTCTCTTTCCTGGCTGTTCTAATGACATCCAATCGTAAATTATCGACTTCCTGGATAGTGCTATTGTCACACGCTTGGTCAAAATACTCGGACCACCATAAGATTTGTGTCAAGATGTTCGAGTTTATGCAGTTGATTTTATCAATCTTGTACAACTCAAAAACATTTTTCTCACTAGTTTTGCCACGTAATAAATTCTTCAGACATGTCGCCGAATATTGAAGCAATATAGCATCGTTAAGATATTCCGATGGCATATTTCGTAAACCATCTTGCATTGTCTTAGCCGCGACTTTTTGGCACTTTTCAATATCGTTTTCAAATGTGTTTTTAAAGTCGTTCACGCGTATCCTCAGCGCAATGTTCGTCAAAGTATTGCTGCACTCGCATAATGTTTTTGCGCAACTCCAATTACTCTGTTTTTCTGCGTCTAGTAAATTCCAATTTGTTAGTCCATCCAATGACAACAGTTCGCTTTCTTCAAATTTTTTCAGACATTCTGCCTGTTGCAGTACAATATTCTCCGTAATTAGTTTTCTTAAAGCAGTGTTTCTATCTTCCGCTAACATGTTGGTTTCTTGTAATTTCCAATTTAATAATCCGGACCAGTCACTGATTGCTTTGTAACAGTAGGAAAGTCGCTGCATACAAAATCCCAAAACTTGGTTGTCACTTTCGAGTTTCGTAGTTGTAATGCTTTTATCGTCATTTTTTGTTTTAACTTCTTCATCGATAATCTGCTTGTAGGTTTCTGCTGCTGCTTCGTAATGTCCGGCAGTTTCTTCCATCGCCGCTTTCAGCCATGGGAATTTTCTATCCTTCTCTTTTGTATAGACGTAAAGGCCCTGCAACGCCTCCATTTCGCCCAGTGCAACCATCGCCTGCGCAGTTCCCAAAGTCGCTCTTTCGAACTCTACACCTTGCGTGTTATCAGCGTTGCTCAAATCCTCTAGCAGTTTCTGACCGTTACGCAGTGCACTTGTTGCCAGGCCCGAATGTAGCGAGACCACACATAAGGCCAATCGTATGCGATTCAACCATTCTTTGCACGTTAATTTGTTTGTATGAAAGAATGTTCTAACCGGTTTCGATAGCGGCAAGAGTGCCATTGCACAACCATCCGACGCATTATGAATTACTTTCTCCAGATGTTCCAGGAACTCTATGAAAAGCCTCACTCGCGTGTGTTCATGCAGAATATGTTTTAAATCTTGTTTTTCTTTTTTTACCACATCCATGCAATACGATATCTCGCGAGCCAAAATCTTCAAGGCACTTTCGATTGATGTAAACGTCTCCTGAGGTTTCCCTAGAGAAGTGCGAAGCTTGTTAAGCACACAGTGTTGCGCCGCTTCAAAACCATTCCAAAAGTAAAGGAACGAACAATTCGTCTGTGCTAAGTCGTACATTCTTGCCGCGGTTTCGCTGTCTGATCTGTATATAAAACAAAAAAATAAAAAATGTGATTTGTTATTAATAATTATTGTTATATTTTGAAAGAAATTATTTCATGAATAGATATATTTACACAGCTGGCCAGCACAAAGTGAAGATTTCCGCCAAGCTAGGCGCATCGAGATAATGCTCTTGTAACAAAAACGCCATGTACGTTTTAAAATGCTGCGCCAATAATTCTCCATTGTTATTACTCCGCATGTGCAATCTTTGAGCGAGTATCAATGATTCCGTTGAATACATTTCGATTTCTCGTATTTTCTACGACATTGGAAACATTCGGAACATTTATACATCGAAAAAAAGATGTTGTGCACTCAAAAAAAACACTTACCTTGGTGTCTGAAAACAAATGTTCTATGTTTAATTTTGGTATAACAATATTAATGGGAATTAAAATTAGCAACAAGCCGTACTTCTTACGGACCGTCTTATTGCATGATGTTAAATGTAACGTCGCTAGATCTACAATATTCGAATAAACCTCTTGTTTCCACACTACATTCTTCGCTGTCATTAAGATTTCAAAAAGATCGCATACTGCGCTTGCAATACGATTGTTGGTTGTAGCTCCGCAATTGATTAAACTTGTAATAATACTTTGGCACTCTTGCGTTTTGCTTAAAATTCCAATGTACTTTTCCGACTGTACACAAATTTCTTGCATCCAGTTGGATAAGAGAAGTAGAGTTTGCACAGGTGTATTTTTATTGTACATTTTCGCTATCAGATTGAGAATTATAGATAAATGACCGCTAGTTGGTGATGTAGTTGGTACATCTAAAGTTCCAGGAAACATGTCTATCGGACGGCAAGTAATAATGCCTGTTATCAAGCTTGAGCTTGGAACAAAATGATTATATCTGAAAAGAATTAATTAAGATAAAAATTCAAATTTATTATCTTGCCCAATTAAGAATTTAAGGAATTTCACGTTACCTAGAGCAGTGTGCATAGAGTAGATATAGAATGCTATATTGTAAGAAAGGGTTATTTAAAGAAAGTGAACTATCGTATGGTTTTAATTTTACTGCAAGAAGTTCTAAGATACTGGGTTTTAAAGCCCACATTCCGATAATCGAATTGCTCGCATTTGCTACAAAGAAATATAATTATCAAGTATGTTGACTATATGTATATACTTATTATATGTAGTATTTACATTTTACACAAATTAGATTGGAATTACATTTAGAAATTTATATATTTTATTTACCTATATCCGAGAGCGCACGTAGTATGAATGTAACTACAATTTCAACATCGTTTTTCACATATCTCAAGTCATTTAATGGATTATCGGCAACTAAACTATCTATGTCAGGTAATATAAGCTTGTAAGCGATCTCCAAATCAGCTAGTATATAACGATAAGACTCTTGTAATAACGGAATATTCTTCAAACTAAGGAGACTGTGATACACTCCTAGACTCGCATTTTGAATGAGAACGGAATTTCGAAATCTTAATTTCAGCAGTGCTGAGTTTTGGCCGAGCAATGTATGCACCAATTCAAGAGGCAAATTTGCGGATACTTCTTTTATTATTTTTGATATAGTGATCAACATCGAAATAATAGTATCATCCCAAAAAATATTAACTTTCTGCAACTGTAGATCAATAAATTTATAGAGAAACTCGTGATTCTGTGCAAGACGACTCTGAAGATGACCGAGAAGCAAAAAAGTACATTCATTTGCGATTACAATTAATTCTTCTTTCTCTTCTGACAAATCTTCGACATGTTTGACTTTAGGTTCCATTGATTGCAATAAGTTTATCAAAACTTGCTCTTTTTCTTGCAACAGAATATCTTTATCAAAAGTTATTTTAGGATTTTTCTCATTATTCTTTTTACTTATAGTCAATGACTTGATCATCTTAATGAGATTTTCCTCAACGATCTCATCTTTATTAAAATATTTAGAGAGCATTTCTGTATATTTCTGAGACGTATTTACGTTCTTTATGCACTTGATCAAGGTTTCCGTGTCATTGAATATGATTTCGTCATTCTCTTCTTCGAATTCAATTGCTTTGACAACAGTCTTCAACATTTTCGATAAACAATCTGTTAAAAAAGACCACTGCACGTTTGATGAAAAGTTTGGATTTAAGTTCTCAGATATGCTTTTCATTACTGTGTTAAAAACGGATATTAACGATGTGATGTATAAAATACATTCCTTTGGCGTCACTGATCCTTCGTCTCCAGGTGATGTACGACCTGATTCGGGTAAACTTAGTCTCTCATCATAAGTTTCTAAGTCTTCTAAAAATTGGCTCAGTAACGTTAGCGTGAACTGCAGATCCGCTACCCAGAAAGAACGCAATTTTTGCAAGCATCGACTAGCAAAAAGAACGATCGATTTTTGCTTTGTAGAATCAATATGCCACCCCACAAGTGTATCCACAGTATCGTGAAAATACTTGGTAGTAAACGTTTCTGGATAAGAATCTATGATGAGTAATATAGCTTCTACAGTTGCTATTAATAAATCTGCTCTATCAACATTTTCCAATATTGATTGTAATTGGGACATCATAGGCTATAACATATTACGATTAATAATTACTGTTGCTTTAACACAAAAATCCAAGTTAATATTAATTTATTTCTAATGTAGATATTATTTACCATAGAGAATTCTTTTAGTTTAGATATCTCAGAATCCATCTTAAGTGCTTCGACAATTGATTTTATCAATAGACATTTAACATCCTCTTTATATTCCATTGAGTATTTTTTAAAAGTCCAGTTCATAAATCTAAATAAACAAAAAAAAGATTTTGTATATTTTATGATGCTAAATCATACCTTTTAAAAAATATAAATATTTTTTCTGTATAGTTACATGCTACTTTGTCTCACCTATTAAAATCTTGTTCTACAACATATCCAATTCGACCCAAACATTTTGCAACTTGTTGTTTTGCTTCCTGACCAGGACCAGAGTGCAAAATATCTAACAGACTATCGCAGATAAGCTCCAAGTTCCTTCGTATATATCGTTGATTTTCAGATGCGACAATACTTTCTTGTACTTGTTTGCAAAGAACGATAAAAAGATCATAATTATCTTCGCGACATAGTCGCCGCAACAGCTTAGATATTCTCGAATCCTCTGTAAAAAAATAACTATAAGTTTCTTTTTTAAAGAGAAAAATTAAATTTTTATGTAAACAAAAATAATAATCTTAATAGACACTACCACTTATTCTTTTATCGTCATAATATTTGCTCTGTGCATTTTCGTGATTTTTCAACGATTCTTGAAACTTGGGTCTAGATGTAGAGTGATAACTAGATTCTGTGTTTGATTCTCGATCATTGAGAGTCTTTTTAAAGGCTCTTCCACGTGTCCCACTTCTGGCACGGTCTGTGGAACTGCCACCACGTGCCATTCGAAATTCATTTCTTGGAAGACCACTGAGCCTATATTTTGTTGTATTATACTTTTATTATTTATTAACAGTTTAAATAATATATGTATTTTGTTTAAAACATAAGAAAGATAACCTTGGTTTAAATCTAGTAAAGTTGTGCTCTGATGAGTAGTTAGAGTTTCGTTGACAAATAACCAAAGTATTGCGTGGTGCATTCAGGTTGTTAACAGTATAATCACTTATCACACTACTATCCTCTGTTTCTATTTCTTCTCCTTGATTTATAGACTCTTTTTGAGTCTCAACGCACTTAGAACCACGTAGCTTGGTGCTAATATTAGAGTTCCCACAGCTATTCATTACATTACTCTGCAAGTGGTCTGCATGACCTACACTTCATAAATGTAACCTGTACTTATCTAGGAAATATTTATCGATACTAAAAAGTCTCAGCAAAGGGCACGTTAAAGGACACCTAAATAAAAACAAAGGAATTGTTTATTAGTTATAAGTAAATATGTTGTATAAGCAAAATATTGTAAATATTGTAAATATATTGTATAAGTAATATATATTGTATAAGTAAAAACATACAGATAATATATTGTTCAATAATATGTAAGTGTTTTTATTATTATGACAACAAAAAAAAAATCATTTTTTTACTTGTTACATATATTATGTAATAAAATATTGTGTGCACATCTATGTAAATATGTACATATATACATATGTATATATACACAAAATACATATATACTGTATATATGTAATATATCAAACTTTAAATACATTTACTTTTGTGTGTATGTGTGTGTGTATATGTGTATCATAGAAAACTATTTAATTTTAATTTTACTTTATTTATTTTTAACTTTATCTTTTCTAAACTGTTTAATCCAAATATAATCTTTCATTATAAAATGTGAACCATCATGTTTCTTTTATAGAATTAACATCATTATTATTGTTGTTTTTAATCAGGAAAGTTATTTTATACAATGCAACAATTATAACTAATGAGAGTATGAATAAAAATATTCAATAAGTTAATTTTATAAACCAAGTTCCTTGGCATAAAGGCTAAATAAATAAAGATTTATATATATATATATATAAATTGTAACTAATGACTAGCTGCTATTACTAGATGTTGATTTTATAAAACTTAGGATGCTACATATCTGTGCAACATAAAGTTATCTATATGTATAACATATCAAAGAAATTAAATAAAAGATTAAATCAATTTTGAATTCGTTTCAAATAAATTATAATCAACAAGCTTTATAAACCAAAGATAAAAAAATTATTAACAAAATTGTATTATAAACTACTCATTACTTATTACTATTATATAAACTACTAGAACACTTTGTTCAAAAACAAGTATATAAAAAAGTATAAGAATAAAGAACTATAAAGATGATTTTAAGAAAACTTGTATTAAAATAAAACAAAAAAAAGAAAAATAAGAATAAAAGAACTAAACCTAATAAAAGAAAACTTACTCGATTAATACTTCTATTAGATGTATAAAAACATGTATAAAAGTATATAAATTTAGTAAACTTTTGTGTTAAAGTAGTAAGATATTTGTTCAGATAACAGAGACATTATTGAAAACTATATACTAGAACATGCTCTCATAAAAAAAATAGATCACTGTCAATAAAATTTCTAGTAAAAATATGAAGAATATAAAACTTTATGTAATAAGAAAAACTTATGAAAAATGCAAAGATTAATAATGTAGCAAACAAAACACTTTGTAACAAATTCAAAGAGCATTATTATATTCCATTCTCTCCACAAGCATATTTTTTTCTTCCACACAGCATCTGTTGCTGATATAATAACATCCTCTTTCTCCTCACTCTCAAAATATTATTTAGAAAATGTTCAAAGATAAAGATACTTCTCACCGATTCTGAACAAATCTTGTGCAGATATGCAATTACGTATAGAAGAGAAGATCACCGATCTTCACTTTGTGTAGCGCCTCACGAAAATTATACAAGTTCGAAAACGCGGAATCTAGAGGTTAGGAGAAGATACATTTGGCTTAGGGCGAATTTTCACATGCTGCTGAAACTGATCTTTTAAGGGTGCGTTCCGTTTCACGCATACGGACCATTCTACAATAGATGATTTTTGGCGATCGTATGGTACATACATAAGTAGTTTACACTGAACAACTTTTTGATACGTGAATCAAAATAATGCGCACTACTGTATTTTCAATAGTCTAATTCAATGAGAGAAAGGTCCGCGGACCGACGCAAATTCGTCCGTTCTGCGCATCGCCTCTCTCCTCACTCTACAACCATTGGCTGTCAGCAAATGTTTCGCCAATTTCGCACGCAACTCTCTCCCCACTCTGCCAACTATTCCGTCCATATGCGCAGACCGCAGACCTTTCTCTCATTGGTCTAGTTTTCACCGAAACATTGGTTACGTTCAGAAAACTCAACGGTTGAGAGAGCATCACTTATGATAAGACTATTCCTCAAAACCTGCTCTGGTTCCAAAAGTATGATCCAATCATAAGTGATTATCTCTCAACCGTTGTGCAACTGTTGAGTTGTCTGAACGCGCACATTAATTCACACCTACTGCGAACGTAGAATCAAATTTAAGTCGATGGAAACGGGTGACATCCATTTGACCACGGTACGATTGATCACAGTACGTTTGACCACGTACTATTGAACACGTACGATTCGACACGGTACGATTGACCACGGTACGATTGACCACGGTACGATTGCCCACGTTGCGATTACCCACGTTGCGACTGC
>QVNW01002005.1:0-12420 GCA_014825475.1 Pseudomyrmex flavicornis
AACCAATCTTCATTTTTTTAAAACAAAAAAACAGTCGGTTACCGACCATTTTAATGAAACAAATTAAGTTGAACACAGGTATAAAACATATGTAGTATACGCAAATTCTTTGTGTTCGTATTTCTTTAACTTATAGATTTGAGATCTTTTCCAAAAACTACTAAATATATATCTTCCAACTGTCTAAGAAGTAGACATTTAAAAAAATAACGTTACCGACCATTTCGATTTAATAAAAATAATTGATCTAAAGTGATAGATGTGATAGAAAACTCCTTTTTTAGCATCTACAAAATCCGGCCTTACGTAATAGAACTACATTAAATTGTCGTTCTTCATTTATAAAATATTCTTTTACAACTAGTTTCTTTTATTTCAATAATTATATTCTTAGTCATGCATAGTACGCGTTTTTTTCTTGTAAATTTTAATAGCTCCCTTTTAGCACCCACGAAATTCGGCTCTACGTGATAGAACTACCTTAAACAGAATTTATGACGCTTACCTCAAGTACATAATCCTTACTATCGAGAAGAAAACTCGTTCCATTCAGGGTAAATGAGATCGAAGGCATATTAGACATCTCATTGCAATTCACCTATACGCAAGACATAAGTTATTTACTGATTTTGTACTTGAAAAGTTTTTATCTCATTAATGTTAACCATTATATATCCTGCTTTGGTGGGACAACAGATTCAACGTGTTGTCATCAAAGATTTAAAAGATCATTGCGAAAAGGATAATTATTACTTACTATATATTGTCCTTGAATTATCGTCGCTCCTATCTTTTTGTTAATAACTGCAACTTCTTTCGCAGGTCCAGCAATAAGAGAAGTGCCTGTATCGGCGATAGCTTGACAACCATCCGAGCACAGAGTTTTATCACTTACTTGAATGCTGTAACGTGATAACATTATATTGTCGATGCTATCATCGGAACATGATCGATGTAATTTAGAAAGTAACTACATACCTGTCCATCGTAAACTGCCAATATCCTTTGCGCGTAACGTGAACATATGTGAATTCACCTTTGTAATGATTAGGATCAGACCCACCCAATATCATTTCACCACCCACTGTAGCCGAAGGATCACTGTATAGGTTTCAGATTGCAATAATAAAACATAAAGAAAATAAATAATGCGTTATTCAGAAGTCAGTGATCGAGTTCAAATATTTAGTTGACAAAATGGTTAGAAAAAAAGACAAAGACTTAAAAAACGTGCATTATGAAAAAATACTGGTATAAAAAAGTACCGATTCAAATAGAAACTGAAGATAGGTTGAGATACTAAGCGTTGAGCGACCATATTATAGAAGACAGGCATCACTCCATCGACGGAAATTGTGGCGTAACCCATTCCCAAGATACCATCAAACTTAGCAGCAACAAAAGTCAAACCTGGTTCGCTGATTGCTTCTGCAAAGGTTTGATTTTGAACATTGATGCCAGCAACCTGTAAATATCAGAAAGTTAGTTAAATTTATATTGTATATAAATTTGTTTGAAGTAATAACAATGTTTAAAAAACGTTTTTAAATATTTATTATTAACAGATTATGACTTGATACGAGTCATTTCGTGATGACTCACATTTACTACATCCGTAGATAAGAATCCAGACAGACTGCCAGTACCATATTGAATAGCAAATGGAGTTCCGTTTTTTTGGTAGGTACTAGATTTCTTGCTGTTATATTTATTATGCAATACTGCAAAGTAAGTAACAAACAGATATTTTAGTGATTTTTTTCTCTCTTATTAGATTTTAAAAGCAAACTTTTTATCAGTTTAAACATGGGATGGAGGAGTTTAAATAATCAAATTTAATTTTTTATTTGTTGTTAAAACTAAGATATAAGTTATCTTAGTGTGTCAGAGGTCATTTGTATCTCAAAAATAGTGTGATAAAACTACATAAGTAAATTACAAGTAATAAAATTTACAATTATGAAATTTAACTCCACAACATTTAGATCATTGATGACAAGTTTTACAATTATATTTACTCAGTGTTCTTTCAAATCTTTTTCTTCAAATAGAAATACAGATCTTTTTAGTTTTTATTACTATAGTTTGTAAGTTTTGCTAAATGTTATTGGGTTATTAAGTATGAAACTTAATATATATATATATATATACACCCTTGACATATATACTATATAACTTGACATATATATGTCAAGTTTCACACTTAATGATCCAACAGTTTACAGTAAATTTTTTAAAATAACTTTTAAATGTTACTTACAACAGGCAATGTTAGTAAAGTGGCATTTTTTGGATGGTACCCAAAGATTTGAGGAGCCAGTGTCAAAAATTACTTTAAATGATTGGGGTGGAGTTCCAATGCTGATTACACCATAGTACTGAGCATCCAGATAATTGGACAAAGGTTCCGGTATAGTTCCATTAGAAGCTTTAGCCAAATGTATCTGTGATAACTCGGTGCCAACATTTTTTAGAGTGTTCCGGATAGTAGATATTTTGTGCAATGGAATTCTTTAAACACAAAAAACATTTCATTATATATACATACATGTACAAAAATATTTATATATGTTATCATCTTTACTAAACCATATTCACAGAAAAAAACATGAGTCACCAATCATTGTAAAGATGAAGCTTTTATATATTCACAAAACAAGTATAGGAAAAAGCTAAACTTTGAAAAACTTTATATATATGATTTGTAGATTATATTTAACTTGACAGTACAGTTTTAAAAATATCTCAGCATCTGATTCTTTGTTCTAAAAACAATTGCCATTTTAGACAGTCTTATTAGACAAAGAAAATGTTTTGTTGCTCATGTAAATAACAGCATAGTAAAATATAACTGCATCTATTGTAATAATAGTTTCATCTATATATTAAAGAGAAAGAGAAAGAAAAAGAAAGAGAATATACAGTAAATAATTTTAGACACACACTAAGATTAATATTAACGTTAAGAAGATGTTTTTCAAAGTAGAACGTTTATAATATTAATCTTAGTATATTCTAGTTTACATTCTGAAATCAAGTAAACGAAGAGAAATCTTTGAAAGAAATGTAAACAGTTACCAAACAAAAACATGAGATCGAGTATCCTATAAGACTTTCTTAGTTATCAAATAAATACACAAGGTTTTGAAAATAAGATTTTGTCCGGTCATTTCGCAGAAATAATATAATCGCAATAATAATATATTTGCGCAGTTTCTGTAATCATCAATTTTACCAAGTCGGAAATGAGAGAGCAAGAGGTATTTATCTCGCAATATCGGTATGATACAATGTAGAGTATACTAACCTTTGGACTTGCGCGTCGATTAGCACAAAGAGTGCCGCGACCACTACAAAGAAACGAAACATATTTCTTTGCAAGTTTTTGGCGACAAAAATTTCAAATCAAAATCGTTTATATATACGTCAAATTTTCTTTTGCAACCAAATACGAAACCGAGAACTTCGAGTCGATCGCGCTTTCGTTAACGCTGTTTATCGACTTGCGTTCATCGACAGCGCTATATATACGACTCAACTCCCTCCTCCGTCACCATCCCGCGCTTAGAAAAAGACGAGGCATGTCAGCGCGCGAATATATGAAAAACAAAAGAGCGTTCTCTTCATTAATCAATTCTAATAATACATATTACATTTGCATGTGCATATTCTATTTTTTAATTAACACTGACATATGTCAGGAAATAGATAGATTAATGATTAATTAACAAAAACAAATATATCTAGAAAAAAATACGTACATACGTGTAAATTGTTTGTATCGATGACATGATTAAACGCAACAATGCACTTTGCAAGTGAAGTTTCTAAGCTGAAATGAAGTACACTAATTTGTAACTTACATATCACATCACACAGCATTAGCAACAACGCGTTGCACTGTTCAAGGTTAAAACGCGCGTTAGACTTTATGCAAAAATTCATATTAGTGTGACGTATAGAAGTTTACGAGGTGAACGATAAAAAAAAAAGATTAAGTTTCTGCTTATCGAGCAGAGTTTGAATTTTTACAAAATTAATAATGCAACAGACTACGATGTCAAATAATTAGATTGTGTTAAATAAATTTTACAGTTGTTGTACAATTAAAATATAATACTATTATTATATGTACATATATTATACATTTATATATATTATACACACACACATATATATATATACTGTATATATACTGTTAGATGAGGAAACATAAATATTTTGTAAATATTTTTGCGCTTCTCTTAATAAATATCTTCGCGAGAAGTCTCTAAAACTGTAATTACTACATTTTTATTCAACTTTAATTTTATATATATATTTATAATTTTTTATATATATAAAAATTGAAGTAGTTTTTTTAGAACAATATATCAGATATATATTAGATATAGATATAGATATATTATTTAGATATAGATATATTATTTTTTTTGTAACTGCTGTATAAACAAAGTAGATAGAATTAAAAAATTATTTTTGCGACAAGTTTTCAGTTCCTGCTTATAAATTATTGCTCAAGTGCAATAAATTCATTGATAAGAATCTTTAAGTAAAAAGCTAATACAAAAAAGTTTTCCAAGAATAGAATATATTTACAAACTTCATGAAATACGTGTTTTTTTTTGCGCTTCTATATACATGTTATTTAAGTTTGTATTATAAAAAGAAGCAAACAAAATTGTTTCCTGCGATGAGCAGCTCACCAAAACTATCTTAAAAGAGTGCACTCTGCCTTGTATCAACTCAAGATATACATCCTCTCGATATCATTATAGTATTTCTCTTGACTTTAATTCTTTTTTTTCTAGATTCTTTTTTTTTAGATTCCGGAATTCTATTATTCCGGAGCGCAGAATAAATTACTCACTTACTTCCTTATTTTCTCTTTTCAGATTTTTGATATAATAAAATTATACTTTTAATTAAAGAAGAAAACAAAACAAATATACAAAACGTACAAAGAATTAAGAAAGACGCATTTAATACATATATAAATACATATATAAATACACATATACTCTTACATATATAAATTTAATTAAGATAAGAGTGTACACACCGAAAAGTTATGTTCTTTCTTTTTTGTATTTCAACACAAATGTTATAAATCTACTCAATACTACATTTGTTTTTTCGCGCGTCGTGTCGCGCGATGCATGTCGGGCTGATAGAGGATCCTGATAGAAGACCCTACCGGCTGGCCAATCAGAGACCGGCATCGTGCGTCGACTCTCCGTGCTCTCAGTCCTGAGCCCGATTCGCAGGCAGGAGTGATCGTTCCTCTTTCTTGGCCCCAGAGTCAGCAAGCTCAAAATTTTTCCGAGTGTGCGAGAGCATCGGCAGCGTTAAACGGCAGCAAAGAAGACGGCAGTTCTCGTAGTCGTCGTCGTCGTCCATTTTTAATTCTATATTTGCGTATATATCTCTAGTCTTTTGCATCTATTATTCGCGGCACAAATCGTGCAAGCAGCGCGCGCGCTAAAATATAACGCGCCGTCCGAGACGACTTGAAACGTACAGCCGCTCACTGACGTCGGAGCAAACCGGAGTGAGAAAGCCACGATAATCCGCTGGAGACGGTATCAACGACAAAAGGTAGAGGAAAATAAAACCAAATGGCCGATGCACCACGCTGATCAAAAAGAAGAAAGAATGAGAAGAGCGCATCTTTTGCAATATGTGTAATGTGTGTGAGTGTGTGTATGTGTGGATGTAAGAGAGAGAGAGAGAGTGTGTGTGTGTGTGTGAAAGAGAGAGAGAGAAATGTATGCATGTATATATGTGTGAATAGAGGAAGAGAAAAAAGAAATAAAACGTCTTTGCGAATCCTCGCCGGATTTGTTCAGTTGCATATATCGTTCTTAAAACTTCGTCACCTTTAAAGATGTTCTGCTGAAGAAAATATAGATGCACGTTGGGGTCGTCGTTGTCATCATCATTATCATTGACAGTGCCACAACGAGCGGCGTCGTCGCGACCCACTTTCATGGGCCTTGCGTGCCGGTTAAATTGCCATTTCTTTATTGTATCATATCGACAAAACACCCGGTCTTTCCCCTCCTCTTCCTTTTACTTCTCTCTTTCTCTTCTCCCCTCCCTCTCCCTCTTTCTCTCCTCGTCTTTTCTCATTCCCTCCTTGCTTCCTCTTAATTTTTCTCTGTCTTTGTCTTATTTTCTTTTCTTCTATAGCTTTCTCTCTTGTTCACTCACTATTCTCTATTTGCATTATACCATTATTCACATGAGCAACAAAACTTTGTTTCACAATTTTTCTGTCTTGCTCTCTGTGCATTTTGAGTGAACATTGTACTTTTCTTACTATCTTGTCATGCCAGTGTTACATGCTACTGTCAAAGTTGTGCATCTTCCACTGTCAAGGTTTTTTTCAATATTTTATAATGTACACAGGAAATTATTAAATAGATGTTAATTTTTGGATTTTGCTGTATTTTTTACAAATTAAAAAAAACATAATTTATAAACACAAATATTTTTAAGATGATGAATTCAGATGGATTTAGCTTATAGTATAGTTTTTGTTCATATATGCAATTTATTTAAATTGCTATTTCTTAATTGGATCATTTAGAAAATTTAAAAATATTTACAAAAGTATTTATTTTGTTAATATTCTTATACATTGTGTGTTTGAACATTTTTTAATATTTGTATTACAAATATTTTAGTGTATATTTTGTGACAAAAGTATGACACTACTAATTTTGTATTGCAGAAACAAAATGTCGGACAGAAAAGCAGTAATTAAAAATGCTGATATGTCAGAAGAGATGCAGCAAGATGCTGTTGATTGTGCAACGCAAGCATTGGAGAAATTTAACATAGAAAAGGTATATATTTTTTCTATTTTATCTGTTGATCATATCTCTATAAATAGAGGCAATAAATAATACAGAATTTGAAAATCCTGTTGTATTTTTTATTTAAAAAATATAGAATGCAGTTCAGATATAATCACTGTATATAAATACATGTGTTTAATAGATTTTCTGCAAAATATATTAAATAAGTATTTTAACATAAAAAATATAATAATTTGTGAATATTTAATAGAATTCTAATACTCGTGTGTGATTGCTGCAAAATTTGGTTGAAATAATTATTGTATTTAATAAGATGTAACTTGCTTTAAGTATACAGAGAGACAAACATATAATTTTAAAAATAATGAAAATATGAGTGTGAGAATGATGTTTTAAAAATTCTTAATTTAAGCCGTTATCGGCTTATTGGTCTTTTTGTATTAATTTTTGTTACTAGCCATTTTTTTATGTTTTATTAATTCTTAATTTAAATCAGTCGGTTTGTTAATAATGATATTGATTTAATAATTTTTAAATTATATAAAAATTTATTGATTTTTATATCAATATATCTAAATTTTTAGATATATATCAATATATCTAAAAAAGAACGTGCAAATTTGTGGTTAAAGGATTTATATTGTTTTACTTTGTTTTTTTGAAAAACTCGTCATTATATGTGAATAGCCGCTAAAAAAATCATGGTAAAATTGTTAGACCAATATCATTATTGACATAATGGTTATTGTTTTAAATTAGGAATTCTTAAAAAATATTACATGTAAATTGCTGCTAAGTTATAGTAAAATTGTTAGATCAATAGCATTGATTTTGCCACTAATATTCATTGATATTGACTTACAGGATATAGCTGCATTTATCAAGAAAGAATTCGATAAGAAATACAACCCGACGTGGCATTGTATTGTAGGACGTAATTTTGGTAGCTACGTGACGCATGAAACAAGACATTTTATCTATTTCTACCTTGGTCAGGTAGCCATTCTTCTCTTTAAGAGCGGATAAGCTCATTTCTATAAAACTCCATCTCTCCTCTTTTCCTTTCTCCTCCTTCCTTTTTCCATCTATTCCTCTTTCCCTCCTTTGTTCTTACTTATGCAAAATACATACATTTAAAATTCATCATCATGTGTACACTATGTGTAAAAGAAATTTCATTATTGTATGTATAAGTTTAAAACTCTTTATTTTAAATAACATATACGCGCTCGATAAGCAGATAAAGAAACAATATTGAAGTTTTCAACTTGACATAAATTATTTGTCGTTGTACAAGCGAAAGGCTAATAACGCGGAAAAAGTTTCAAGAAAACATTGAAGGGTAGAGAGACAAACTGGAAGAAAAGAGAAAAATGACATACAATTTTACATGTTGAAATGTATTTTGTATGCCAACGAGTTTGTTGTGTTCTTGTTTTATATTATTAGGTGAATATGCAATATGCGGTTGAGTTCAATACTGGCGATTTTAAATTAGCAAAGTTTAGCGCAATTGTTTGATATATGTATATATATATATATGTATATATATATATATATATGTATATATATATATTTATAGGTAGATAGATATATAATGTTCATCTCATAACACTTTAAGTGCACTACGTATACTTCGCGTTTAGATGACTTCGCATAATACATATGTACCTTGCTTGATTTGTCGTAAAAAGAAATGAAATATGTGGTTATTGCTCTATAACTAATCGCCAATAATGAATGTAAGCCCATACAAGATTGATTGCTCCTGCAAATGTATTATATATTGATTTGAAAAATTATCGTCTTTTATGTGCCACATAACTAACAAAATTAACTTTAGTTGTGTATTTGCTCCTGATTGTTCTGCTCGTTTAGTTTAAGAATCATCAAAATGATTAAATAAGTAAAAAAAACAAAAAAGAACTGAGCTCAATCTCTTTGTCGACATACGATACACTATCGCGTCGTGCACATATTCTATTAATAACAACTTTATTTCAATCGATATATAAAAAACTAACATGCTATTAAATAACAATATGTGACTCATTCACTGCTACCTTCACAATTTTTATATTGTGCACGGACTATAATGCAAAAAAATAAACATTTTATCTCAAGGCGATGTATACTTAGAAAATATTCGTTTTTGGAAAAGAGAAATATCACCTTCTGCTCACATTGAATTCTATTGTTTATGTAATAAAATTTATAAACACTCCATATTATATATATGGTACTTATATATAATAAATATAGATTATATATACAAATGTACTATTTATATATATATATATAGTGCAATCTTCAAACAATTTTTCATGCAGCATTTGATTATCGTAAACGTTGCTACATTGTTCAAGTTTTAGACTGACTATTAAATAATATGAAGAAAATATATTACCATCACGCATAATTCTTATTTTTTTCTTTATAGAAGTTCAGAGATGCGCTACTTTTTATATGAGTAGCAAACGTGTTCAGCAGCGCTCGAAAATAAAAAATTACATAAAAAGAAAAAAATCAAGGATTTATCACTGAAAGTAGATACGACCTGATATTATATTGTGTTTGTTTCTCTTTTTCTATTTATTTATTGTACATATTCTAGCAAGTTTATTGATGCATAGTGCATACATAAATGTAACATAAAACGAGCTGTATTTCTACAGTGTTATAATATGATGTACGTTGTGCTTTCGCCGTTTGCTACGTATATCTTTATAAGATTGGTTTAAGGAGTATGTCCTTAGTAAGATTCAATACAAATTGTCGATAAAAAATGGATTCTAACAAAACGATCTTGTATGTTATGCACGTTTAATCGAAGAAATTATTATTATGCTGTGTTAGACAACGACTATCACTGTTACTTCATTTGGCAAAACTTGAGCAGCTTCTTCCAAAAATGTGTTCTCATGAAACCAAAACATTGCATAATATCCGAAATGAACTTTTTCATCCGGAAGAAACAAGTTAATAAGTGAAGAGTACAATTTTGGCGCAACGTCTTTATATTTTTGTTTGAGATCGAGCTCGATAGGCTGCAGAAAATCTTGTACCTACCACCAAAATTTCAAGAAATGCTTTTACGATCGAGTCTGCATGCAGAAGATGCGGTAAAAGCAAATGAGTATTATTATACTTAACAATAAAACAAATCAGTTCTACACAA
Source organism: Pseudomyrmex flavicornis (assembly GCA_014825475.1). Lineage (NCBI taxonomy): Eukaryota > Metazoa > Arthropoda > Insecta > Hymenoptera > Formicidae > Pseudomyrmex > Pseudomyrmex flavicornis. The sequence goes on from QVNW01002005.1 coordinate 10,003, forward strand.
GAGAGAAGTGACGTACTTTCTTCTGCAAGACTGTGATGTATATATGTGAGATAAAAACATTACGTTGTTATGAGAGTGAGAATATTGAATGTCATGAGGTCGAATTTTCCCTAAAATTAACGACATTGGAATAGCTGAGGCGAAATAAATTGAAGGGTGCGCACGTAAGCGATATTACGAGAATATCAATATTGCGTGTTTTCGATAAAATTTAACTTTGTTACTCAGAAAGTGGCGAGACTGTGTAACTACTTGTTATGCTCTTCATAATTTGCGTAACTTTTAGCTGGTGTATCTCATTTCCGCCTCTAACAGACTGTATATCCTACGTACTCTGCGCTTTTGCAATGCCACGCACACACACATGTTTGTGTTTATAAGCGTACATAGAATTGCATACATGTATGGAAGCAATATATCTGCTTCCTTCTCCAATAACAATCATTTTCTAATTGTTGCATACATACGTATCTTTGACTTTGTTTGGTTTTACAGTGATAGTACATTTTTATCTACTAATCAGTGTGGGATAATTGCTACTTCAGTTTAGATAATTGCTGCTTTAAAAACCAGATATACATTTTTTTTTTAATTTTGTAAAATGACTTGTAAAACCATCATATTATACGTAATTTTGTTTGAAAGATACACAAAAATATAAAATTATTCTTAATTTATTGTATACAATATTTTTTTGATAATTTAAAGTTGAAATAACTATATTTAGGAATATCGACGATACTCGGCGAGTGGAACGCTGATTTCAGAGTCACCACGGACAAGTATGGATTGTCGACGAACAAGTATGGATTCACTTTAAAAAGATAACTTCAATTTTACACTTTATATTACACACACACAATATACGTATATTACACATACACAATATACGTATCACTGGTTAAGATCCATTTTTTTCAGATTTACGAGCAAGAAGAGAAATTATTAATTTTTTATAGATATAATTAGAGAAAATTGTTTTCGAATCAAGTTATTTTTGATTTTAGAAAATTTTATAGATTAAAGTTTGAAATTGACAACTCAATGAGAAAACTGTGTCATTAAACTTAATATTTTGTCATACAGAAGATCTTTTACATCTATAGCCCACATGAAATCCAGATGATTAAATTTGTCATGCGGAACGCGGAATTTCCCGTAAGGATTACCTAACTCTTTGTATAACTTATCCACGTCCTGTAAAAGAATCGTAACGTACAAAAATGCAATATTTTCACATATACTTACATAACAATTATTGTAAAATGGGTGGGTAGGTGTGTGTGTGTACATAACTATGTTAGTATACATATAAAAAGACAAACCTTAACGTTCGCCATCCAATCGTTGCTGCTGTAATGCAATGAGACTGGCACTTGAATTGTTTTTAGATCATAGGCTGGTGGACTGACTGAACCATATTTTTTTAGATTACCGACCAATCCGTAATCAAATTGTCTAAATTGTCCCGCTGAAACAACATGCCCTAATACCAAAATTTACTATATTATTTTTTATATTTTATAAAAATGTGGCTGTGGTACGATATGACCCACTCAAAATTCAGGAGTGATACTGCACATGATGAAAGACTTACATGAGAAACGTATGTGTGAAGTTTTACTTATGATAAATTGAAGATACTAGAGATATAAGGAGCGAAAACATGTAAAAAAAAGTTTTTCAATTATCTCCATAATTATACACATTATGAAAAAAGTTTTCAAACAAAAAATGTAAGAAATTAAATTTTTCACAAAAACGGTAACCTTTATTTACATAACTTCAATCGTTTTCATAGAGAATGCTGAGAAGAAGTAAAATTGTACATTAGCGGATACTGAAGATTAAATATGGATTTTAAATCACACTTCATCGATTTTCCGCTCATTGTTCTTAGTCTTTAGATATATTGTAGGGCAAGTTATAATTTCTCACCAAAATTTTGCAAGAAACGGCTTTAGTTTAGAAGATATGACAGTTTAAAGTTTCTGAACTAGTAATGCAATTATTGCCGCAAACTCAGTGCCGGAAAGAGGTGCAGAGGGAGGAGCGAAGTTTTTCTCCTGCAGAGGGCAAAGCTCTTCTGGTTACACACTTACAACACGAACATACTTCTAAAAAATACTTTTTTTTTTTAATAAAAAAAAAATACTTTTTTATGTTTCTTATGTTCGTATTGTGTGTAGGCAGGAGAGGGCTCCGCCCCCTTCGCAAGGGAGGCTTAGTCTTTCTGCTCTCTGGATAATAGTAAAAAACGCTTTTTTTATATGTCTTTTCAAAATGGCGGCTTGAATATGTCCGGCCGACAAAAAATTCTTTAACATCTCTCTGATAGAAAAACATTTATAAAATTATGTGACGAAATCTTGCACTAAAATTGTGATGTGCAATTATATAGACATATTTTAAGAAATA
>QVNW01002006.1:0-36521 GCA_014825475.1 Pseudomyrmex flavicornis
ATGCGTCTTGACGAGCTCTAGGAGTAACAAATAGTTTCGTTTTTATATTCGGTCTGGAAGACACTGATTTTTGCATTGAAAAGCGTTTTTCACCCAGCACAACATAATGGAAATAATGACATAATCGCGATTAAAACCACATGGTTTGATGCGTCTTGACGAGCTCTAGGAGTAACAAATAGTTTTGTTTTTATATTCGGTCTAGAAGACTCTGATTTTTGCATTGAAATGCATTTTTCACTCAGCACAGCAAACTTGAAATAATGACATAATCGCGATTAAAACCACATGGTTTGATGCGTCTTGACGAGCTCTAGGAGTAACAAATAGTATTATTTTGATATTCGGTCTGGAAGGCACTGATTTTTGCATTTATCGGAAATACAGACGAGTAATTAAATGAGTGTTCTGCTCTCAAATGCTCTTGTGATACATTTGGAGATCCTATGCGGAAGTACCAAATTTCCTGTTGTAGGAGATGAAGTGAGCTGACGCCAGCCAGTCGTCGAGGCGTTGCTACCGATCAATCACAAGCAGTCGTCGATCCGGCCCCTTCGACCCTATCTCGACCCTTCCCTCCGCGGCAGATGAATGACAGGACGAGAAGCGGGCGGCATCGCTCGCGGTCCTTATGTACAGTTCGTGTTCTCACGTATCCTTCGAGACGATGTAATAAGACGGCAACTAGTAACGTAACACCAAACAAGTCGCGGTCGGGGTCAACGATTGCGAGGTATGGTCAATGTTTAACCTGACAGCGAGTGTCTTGCATCGCGATCTCTTTTGTGCGCGCCGATGCGAGTCCTGCCAAACGTTGCATATCCTCCGGTGGCTCGTAAACACAGTCGACCGGTGCAACGCGGCTTTGCGGAAACATGCGTGCAGCACGTGTTGCGACGCGTTTTCACATGCGTCGCGTGACTACTTGAGATTTACCAGATAGCAGTAGTTCATCGATCGAGTCATTCAGAAGAGAAATACTTCGGTCCGCGCGAGATGGCAAATGTTAAAAACATATCGAAGAGGAAACTTGATTTGGTTACGTCAGTGAATACTTGTACGAACATGAAGTAGACTTTTCACGTTTTAATGGCAATGTAGCGTTCTAGTACACAGTTCCCGGAAACAAACTCGCGCACTCGAGTCCTCAAGCTGATGAGGCACTCGAGAACACGAGATAGCTCCGGTGCTAACCTACTGGAATTCAGAGCGCGGTGTAAATGTTACCAGTCGCTAGATTCTATGCCGGATATAACTGTCGCCTGAGACGACGTTGTATGTTATGCTAATAATTAGGAGACGCACGCCCACGTCATTCCCACTTCCTGAAACTATTTAGTTGACCAGCACAGTTTCTCGAAATCCGCATTCTCTTTACGGTTATAGTCAACTGCGATAAAATTATCCGTTAAACGGACTGTAATAAAATCTATTTTTTTTTTTTTACAGTATCAAAAATTATGTTATTCCATTCCGCAGCAAGTGAGATTCTATTTGCGGCAACAACTTCGGACAGCGAAAAAATGTTTAACGCGCCATGCGTCGTTAAGAAACATTCCGTAAATTTCCCTATCTAAAGTTTTGTATCAAAGGACTATAATTTACGAGTGTGAATATTTAGAAAAGGCGGCTTATCGCGCGGCTCCTTGAAGAAAAATTATGAATGTAAACTTTTCCTCCCGCGATGGTCGGCGGGAGCTATGTAGTTCCGTTAGGTGTAAATTACGAGGCAGACTCGTGGCTTCATTTCGGGCGACATTTCGAGGAAGGGAGGAGGGCGTTACCCGGCCCTGTAGAACGGAATCGCGTAACTAATGTAAGAACGGGTCGAAGGAAACTCGGGGACGATTCAGGCAACGGAAATGTCTCCAGTAAACTACTAATCACCATAAACCACCGGGCTACACGTGTTACGAATTCTCGGCGTAGAGGAATCACCGCGCCTCTCTCTCTCTCTCTCTCTCTCTCTGTACTTCCCTTTCGCGTTTGTTGTCCCCTCGAGGAAAGCTCAGACGTTTACCTCCGCACTTCTCACGGCTTCTTGCTACTGCCCTCTTGCGTAATATTCCTTTCGCAAGCAAACGCCGCCTCCCCCGTTACGACGTCTGCGACCGACGACAATATCCTGCGACACGCGCATCTACTACGAAGTCACACTACGAAATTAGACGGTCGTTTAGATAGTCATTTACGACAACATGTTAAACTGTAGCAACGGGGATACTTGAAACTAATGAGAGAAGAAAAAGTTATTTAAGAGCAGAGCGCGTACATTCATCGTTCGATACTTATCGGCTCACACCTGGCGTGAAGTCTGCGTGCGATAAATTTGGCGCAATATCGCATTCTACACCGATCATGATCTAATACGCCATTCATCAATAAAAATGCACTTCTTTTTCTTTTCGGCCGAATTCGACGTGCACGATCGTTCGCTTCGCACGGCGATAATTTTCTAGCTAATAGTCTATCGCGGTGTCGATAGGCGATCGATTGCGCGTTGAGATGCGAAGAAGACACGGGGAGAATCAAGAGAAGCACCGGGTGCAACTGCACGGCCCACTGCGGAGATTTTAGCTGAACAAACACGCCCACGAGGTAACGTATCCTCCTAAGTCGTCGACATAACGTACGAGAAGACACAAGATATTGTCTATCTCTCTATCTCTTTCTCTCTTTCTCTCTTATTCTTGAGAAAGCGAGAGGACGCACAGAGAGGCAAAGGAAGAGACATTCGTCTCGCATTAGCATATACACGACGAATGAGAGAGAGAAGAGACGAAGAGAGACGGGAAGGCCAGAAGAGAAGAGATTCTCTTAGTTCTAAGGGTGGAGTTCTTAACTTTCCGCTTCCTTTCGGAAACGAAAGGAAGCGTTTGTATGTACGTGTGTGTGTGTGTGTGTGTGTGCGCGCGCGCGCGCGCGCGCAAAGAGCTACTTTATATAATTATTACAAAAGATATGCTATGTTTGTGATTATTTAGAGCTATAATTATATGTAAAACTTGAAAAAGCAACATACAATTTCTATTTTTGCAAACTGACTCTATTTTAAGAAACTCTTTATTTTAGTTGCAAATGTGTTTTACTGTTTTTTTTAGCTTTTGAATTAGCTTTAACAGCGAAGAAATAACAAGAAGACTAATAAAATAGCGGCTGAAAATGTCGCGCGCCAGAATCATTCAAACGGCGAGACCAACAGACACATTTTTTTTTCCTCGGATCAGTTCTTCTTCGGGAAGAAGTGTCGCGCAGAACACATTTGACAGTAAAACAGACATAGTGTAGTAAAAGTCGACAGTTTTTCTTCGCAACGTTTACGAGCAAAAACTTTTTACGCCGTTATGCTTTCGGCGCCACGTGCGACATAAGCTCAAGACCGAAGATCCCGGTCGCGCTGTTTCTTCCCTATTTGTTAAGGAAAGTGTCTGAAAGCTTGACTCCGAGTACGACTCATTATCGCGTCAATAATGTTTACATCCCAGAGGACAGTCGTTGACGAGATAAACGCCTCAAATGACACGATAAGCGCGAGAGAAGGTAGTCTCCTCTTTCTTTTATTTTTAATTAACATCGTCTGTGCATTGAGATAAGAGTATACAGGTGAAGTGGATAAGGTAAATTCCTCTAATCGGGACGGATGCTTTACCGCCATTTCGAGTCAGCAATATGCGAAAAAACGTACTCGTTAAAATACACTTCAAGAGATATACAACAAAGAGACCGTATCGCGATGTTCGGATTATCGAGATCACTTGCCTCCATTAAAATCTCTCATCCCGACTCTTGCGACGCCATAACTTACGCTCGTCGAATAATCAGGTGTGTGTCACGGTCGATTTTATTAATTATATCATATTAATCCCTCTCTCTCGGGAGAACCGGAGAGGCGAGCGATTACGGACGAACGCGTCTCGATAAAACGAATCCACCGCGCCCGCACCTCCTCGGTATCCTTCACGGCGAGCGGCGGATATGATAAACCATCGGATAAAGATCGGAAAGAGAGTAGTGGCTTTCCGAACGAGAAGAGCAGGCACGAGAGAAAGGAAGAGAGAGAGAAGACGAGGCGAAAAGAGAACGTGAAACGAGAACGCCGTAGTCGCCCAAATTAAATCCTCGGACGTCGAAGCTGTAGCGGACCGTTTGCTTCGCGGAGAGGATCGAGAGCCAAAAAGATAGAGAAAAAATTTTACGAGGGTCTAACGGGTGGGTTGGGTTGCGCCACGATGTATACGAGGAGGTATATCCTCGCCGCATCCGGACCCATGGACCGTCCGTCCGACGATGTACAACGTCCAACGTTCCTTGCGATGTTCTCGGGCCCGGAGATTCTGGCGCCGCGTTACGAACAAAGTCACCGGAGATCTCGTTCGCCTTATCCCATCCCTCGACGCACCGCGCCATCCTTCCACCCTCCACGTTCCACAGCTTGCAGGAAGAGTTGTTAAAGTTATATTGCCGGGCGTTCAAGCGCGACGCGAACGTCGCAAGAACAATTAATACGGTTTTATTGCCGGAACGAAAAAGAAGTTGTAACCGCGCTGTCTTTCGTTATATTCAGAGACGTCTGGTGTTCGTCAAGTTAAAGCTCACGTGACAGTTTATTCGGGGCGCAAAAAAGTTAATATGAAACTATTAAAGACAAAGATAGAGCGACGATATCTCTTTAAGCCACAATTCTTCTTTCCAACAATTAATTTTATCAATTAAGATTGGTTTTGCTCGAGGAAAAGATCAACGCGGAGACAGGCCCGCAAATTTGTGTCTCTCCTTGCAATTTGAACGACGTGAACAGCGGGTACAAATAAATTGGTGACGCGAAAGAAGTATCTTCCCATTTTCGTTTCTCGCGCCCACGTGCGCGTTCTTCGCTGCAGGTTTCGAAATATATGACCCACCAGTCGGAACTGTCGAGCCGGTATATACACGGTTCGAGTCCGCCGTTTTTGACAACAATTTCCACTTAGTGCCTTCGCGAGACATTCGAGACTCGGGGATTCTTAGGCAATCACGAAGTTTAACTATTATATCGGATGAGCTGCGAACGATTCACGCAACCCAATGTTGCAACAATCGAGCAGTTCTGTGATCACGTGTGGATTTTAAAAATAATTTCAAACAAACTAAAACAGATATACAAAGCTTCACGCATTTGGATTAAAACCTCAAAGTAATTTTAACAAATTACAAATTTTAAGCTCAATATCAAAGTAACAAAGAATTATTCGATGCCTTGGCATCTGTACGGAATGCGGAAGATCCGGATTCGACTCTTGGCTGAGGTGTTTTTTTTTGCAATAAATTTTTTAAATTTCATAGAAGGTAAATGAGTAATTCATATACATGTGATGCAAAACAAGCATCCAATATAAATATTCAAAGTGAATTCAGTTCGAATTATTATTATATGTAATAATTTACACGTTCAAAAATATATCTCGCGCACATATAATCTAGCATATCTCATGGCTCTCATTGACATGACCGAATAATTCTTTGTTAATAAGTTTCTATTTTCGCTTATTAAATTCAAACTAACAATTACTATATATATATATATATTCATAACATTTTATTAAAAAAAGTAAGTATATATATATATATATATATGTATTCTAAATAATCACATAGCATATCTTTTGTAATAATTATATAAAATAGCTCTTTATATAATAAAGCTCTCACACATACATACACAAACTTTCGTTTCCGAAAGAAAGCGGAAAGCTAAGAACTCTACCCTTAGAACTAAGAGAATTATAGTTTTGTCAACTATATGTACATATATTCTTACTTTCTTCTATAAAATGTTAATAAAACTACAGAAAGTAGAAACATATAATATCGATTTTAGAATGATGGATCATTTTATCCTTCCTATCTTCCCTCAATCATTCACACCGTCGCGACTCATTCGGAGTATGAATAAGCGCCTCCCCGCAACGAATTATACAAGGAGCGGCCAAGATGTTTATCATCCGAATGAATTCAGAAGCGTGGATCTTCAGGGAGAGGTGTGGCAAAGGGAGCGGCGAGAGAGCCGACTCCGACAGTTGGGGTGGTGGTGGGAATCTTCGTTCAAGGTGTTGACACAACGGGAGCGCTGCGAGTGGAGGCGTCGCTACAAGCAAGCCTCATTCACACCTCCGCCTCCGTCGTTTCTTCTCCTCATCGCGATCCCTTTAACGTTGCCGAAAAAAAACACGCTTCAATACCGTTCTTCTCAAGCAGCGATGGTTTCCCGAAACGCTGTGCCGTTGCAATTGTTTGATAAAATGCAGAACTAAACTTGTAGGTTTTTGCGATTCTTACAGTAAACGACCTATTGTGCGAGAGAATATTTACTTTTTACAAAATAATTTTTAAGTATCTAAATTATACATATCAATTTTGACTAATCACCATTCACCCGTCGGTACTTTTTACTTTTCATTCATTCTACTTTCTTCGTATCGCCAACAAAAGCGAGCAGAGATTAAAGCAGCAGTCGCAGATTAGCAAACAAATGTCCGATTGTTCACATAATGCGATTACTTTCGTGGGCCACATCCGGTCGGGACTCGAAAAAACAGTCCCCTCGATGAACGCCCGTCGAGGAAGGGGAGGCGGATTACAAAGTTAAAGAGCGCTTGAAAAAAAAAAAAAAAAAAAGAGAATCACGTTTTGTATCCGTGCGCGATATTCGGCTCGAAGAGACGGTTTCGTCTTTGACATCGGCCGATTATTGGTCGTTAGGATCATTCGGGGGTTTCCGATCGATGAAATTAGTCGTATTTGTATGCTCATCCAGGCGACGAAGGTGTGGAGCGCGAGAGGAACTGAGGGGTGAGTAGGTGGAGCGGAGCGAGACCACCCAGTCCGTGTCGGCGGCGCGAGTGTTAGCATAACGCGTGGGCGCCATTCTTAACTCTTTTATCCTCCTCTTTCCTCTTTGCACCCCTTTTCCTCGGTCGGCACAAGTCGTGAGCGTCTTTGCCGCTGCAACTTTGTGTCCGCGACGCGAATCGGCCAGGGCCGGTCTTTTTGAAAATCGCAACCAGAGAAGAACTCGACGTTGTTTTCGAAACATCGCTTTTAGCGACTTACAAAATCAAGATCGGAAATATTAAATATTCGCGTTAAAATTAAATATTTATTCGCATCGTATCGCGACGTATACTTCCCGAGCGAATTTCGCAGTGCGTCCGAACAGAAAATGTGAAATTCAAAAAGCCGACCCTGAGGAAACTGGAATCCAAAGAGCCATTAGTGAGAAATAACATCTCCCGGCGGATCATTAATAAACGGCCAAGTCACGATGTAACCGATCCGGCATTGTCTCACCGGATGAATGAATTAACCTCGTTCGTCGCGCGTCGTTCGAACAAACGCCGGATTCACGGAGACAAAAAATATTTCTGCGCGATATCGCGGTGCGACTGCCCTGCCCAGACTGATTCGACGACCGCTTTTTATATCGACCGCGCTTTCACCGGCGCAGAGAACAGACTACTTTCCAGAAAGATCTCATAAATAATTCCGCAGACCGTGAGGAATAATCAATAACTTCCTATAGAAATGCGTCACACAGCCGGTGTCAAAGAACGTGGAACATTCGACGTGCAACAGAGTTCGCACAAATGTCACAATTACATCTCTGCACTAACGTAGTGCAAATAGGAAACAGTTTAGGAGATATTTGAGAAGACAAATTTTATCTAACTATCCTTTATCTAACTTAAACGTCGAATGTATTCGATCTCATCGTCATAAACATATTTAAAAAACATACCTGTTCGGTTCAGTGTTTTCAATCTTCTTTCAGAAAAACAATTTTTTTCCCCAAGTCAATTTCTACCAAAAGAGAATATTTTGCGTAACATCAAGATAATTTCGAGTCATCATATTCGTGTACATGTCACACGTCGTATCGAAATGTTAAATTACCGCAATTACGCCGGGCACTCCCGCAAAATTAGTAAGGCGCCGCTTAAGGTAAACGTATGGTCAAATCGATATTAAAATCGCTAAGTTAAAGTAACGCGATGACAAGCGACGATAGCGTCGACGACGGTTGAAGGTGACCTCGTCAGGTGATAAGTCGGCGTAAGCCCGTAATGGGAAACGTCGTGACGGGTGCGATTTCATACGCGAGTTGTCTCGTTGCCGCAGCGGAGGATCGTAGGAGGATCATCTTAACGACCATCTAGATAGGTGACGGTGAAATGATCTGTAAGAAAACCGGTGGCGAATGATATCCTCGGGCGGCCATTAATCAAAGGACAGGAGCGCTAATGAACCTGCTGGAATCACGGGCTGAGTAGAACTGTTCGGTTCCAGCTGCGCTCCTCCTCCGATCCCCGGGCTTCCCTTCTCAGCGCCGCGTGTCTTCGTCTTTGAATCCGTGAAACCCCCCCGAGGGCGAACGAATCAGCGACCAAACAAATGAACGCGAGGGTTGGCGAGCGCGTCGAAGTGATTGAGAGGAGTTTACGGAAAGAAAATTTATGTATTTGCTGCTGAAGGACGCATCATTGTAACTGCATCAGTTGGCAATGAGGGATCATAGGTGTTGAAGGACTCGATATATTGTGCATATTGCGTCTTCCATCAAACTGTCTTGAGAAAATTGGAAAGTCTTCGCAAATAAACCGATTACGGGGAGGTTGATTTTACATTCGTGAAACGCCTCCGATCAGGAAGGCGATATTTGTTTTTTCTTTTAATACAATTAATTGCGGTTTGCGGAGGCCGACAATGTAAGTTTAATAAATAGCAAGCCTTCATTATACGCGGGGCAAATATCGTGGTCGATTCAAAATTGCACAGAAGGTCGTTCGTTCGACACGCGCGCCAATTATCCATACGGTAGATACGATAAGTCGTGCCTGCAATTTGCTTTGTATTATTTGCAGCATTGTTTTCTCCGAAATCCCTTTCTCCCTGCCGCCCCCGCCTTTATCCCAATTACTCCACGCCCCCGGGGCAACCGATCTCCACCATTATCGGATGACACGGCACAGCGCTTTTATGTTTAATTGATATTTTTCGTAACTCCCCCAAAATCCAATACAGAGGCGCCCCGGCAAACAGATATAATTCCAAGCACGACATTGCTCTCGTTAAAATATTTCCGATGAAAAATATCGCGCACAGACTGATCGATTCGCAGATTTAAAAGCGAGCCGTTTACTCGCCGAAGAACGAAGGCTTTCGATTAATTTGACGCGAAAGTTCCATCACAAATATTTTAGCATTCCCCTATCTCCTGAAGCATTTCCGTAGCAATTAAAAATATCTTATACTCGTTCACGCCGCGTTAAATCCACATAAAAATTTTATACTACTGCTGTTCTTATTTTTTGTTGAAACACTGTTTTGTTTTTTTTTTGTTTTTTTTTTTTAATAGACGTAATAAACGTCACTCTCCGCGAAGGATTTATATTTTTTTCTATGTCGTCGTAAAAATGTGAAAACTAGATAACATCCAGAAAAAGCATAAAACTGTAATCCACTTGACTGAAACCGCCCGTCCCTTTTCTGTTTTCATGCCGAATAATGTTTCCCTCGCGAAAGGAACTCGAATGCATTTTTTTTTCTATTCTCCCTTTCCGCTTCATTCTCGATTTATTGGAACGTGCTGTCCGGAGTTACAACCGAGCCCCACCGCGGCGCCGAAAATGTTCAGCAAAATTAAATGAACAATTCGTTACGGGAAGTAACGACCTTGCGCATCGCAATGGTCACCATTTCTCCCTCGTGACCACAAACGGTGGAAATACGTAACGCAACCATATTAATTAATCACTATTTATCCATCTCTTGAGATGCGTTTCGGCTTTTCTTAAACGATATTGGCCGATCCTTTTTCGCGAGACATCATATATAATTAACCGTACCGCACCAGATATATATATATATATCATATAAGATACAAAAAGAAAATTTATGGTACTGCGTTTTTCTCGAAAAATGAGAGGCACGTGGTCTAGAAAAACAAAGCTATAATTTTCCTAGGCGCCAGCATTTGACATTTTGCGTAAATTGGTGAGAGAAAATTTCGTGAAATCGGAACCTGCGAGACGCGCCGTCAGAGAGAAAGGTTCAAAAAGTGATACGATCTCGTCTTAACGATCGTTTAACGATGGCCATGCGGTTCTCGGATGGCGCCAGGCTCGCGTCGCATCTCGTTGCGACACGGTGAGCGCAATCCGAGGACGGGAAAGGACCAATAAATTTTCCAAAGTCAGTACAGAGCTATATATTCCAAGTATTTTAACTCTAATGCGCGTCCGTGAAGCTAAAAAATATTAGCAGTAAATTTCCCGTAGGAACTGTTGCGCGCAGTTTGCGGAATGTTTTTGCGGTCCTGGCGGCGACGCTTTTGAAAATTCTCTCTCATTAACGCTGGCATATATTTTTATATAACAATGTGATTTACCGAAAGCAGAAGTGCTCCGCGCGTCCGTTGTGTGAAAATTTATGAAGTTTTACGATGGAAAATATCCAAAACTTATCGTCGTTTACTTTCGCACAAAAAAAAGGATCACTTAAACTACAAGCAACGTATAAAATATTCTCAAATTTTTTGAACTATTTGTGCAGAAAACATTACTTCAAATTGCTTCACGCGTTAAAATATTTAATCATTAATTTGCCAAGACTTTTTTGGCAATATTATATTTTAATGTATACTTGATATATTATCGCGGTATTATCCTTCATCTGTAAATCCGCTCACGATGACACAGAAAGAGAATGGATTCATTATTCTAGCGTGAAATCCTGTATGTTCGTATACCTGTGCGATCGTCTCCCCTTCGAAAGCCTGAGAAGCGGAAGAGGGCGAGTCGGACCGAAGCAAAACGGGAGAAATGGTTCGGGACAGGTTAGGGAGGGCTATAGCCAGCTCGTTAAGGTAAGACAACCGAGGCGATAGCGATCGGCTAATCTTCGCGGCCAAGCCCGCTTAGGTCGCGTTTTTCTGTATCTCTTCAAGAGAGAGAAAGAGAGAAACAAACGTGAGCGGATTATTTGTTCTTGATCCCCCCCTCTCTCAAAGATAGCGCGTAGAGCAATTACTCGCTGGAGGAACCTGCTGCGCGACTAATTAATATATTATTATTTTAAGTCATTCATAGTTTATCCACTTGTTTTTTTCCGATCTGTCTTTTATCGATCTTAAATAAAGTAATATATTACGATAAAATAGATATGTTGCATTTCTAGTTGAATTAATGTGTAAACATTTACACTAGCATGAAATAAATTGTCTAGTGTAGTAGACAAAAAATAAATATACATGCAGAATCCAAGATTTATTCAACAAAAAAAAAAAAAAAAAAAAAAAAAAAACTTGTTTACTCGTGACGCTGAATATCAAGCAGATCGAGCAATCAACGGCGTCGTTAAACGCCAAGCTGAAAGATAACGCAGGTAGAAGTAGAAACAAACGAGAGAAGATTAAGAGGGTGCCGTTTAATTCGAGGGTTCGCTTTCATAACAGTGATCCCGAAGGAAGTGTCCGGTCTGTGTGGGAGGAGTCGGTCCGCGAAGCTGTCGACTCGGTGCGAACGTCCCAACACGTACATATATATATATATATATATATGTGCGTGCACGTATATATGTACATGTGAATATAATAGCTGAGGCGACGGACCACGAGCACGGTCGTTAACGAGCATTCGTAGTCGCATTAAAACGAAACCTGGATCCTTATCTGTGCGGCGTGACACGATACGCGCTGCTGATGCTCCCCTCCTCGTATGCACACAGTGTATCCTCGGTGATACACGCACGTTCTCTCAAATAAATTTATAAGCGAACTATGTGCGAGTGTGTAATTTTTCTGCTAAAATTACGAATATCTTACGTTTTGATAAATAAAGTCAACAAACTTGGATTAAAAATAAACAATATGATTATTCGTCCGTTCGTAATTCTTACATCTACGCGACGATCTCGCTCTGTAATGGCGCGAGAGCGTCGTCGCGTAATTAGAGTCTAAACTCGATTTAGCTTAGCGAGACGTATACCGAGGATGTATGCGGCGTTCCCGAAGCCCGTCGCTACAAATGACAAAAACCACCGACCCTGACACTGAAATATCAACGACGTCTCACGAATTCATCAGATCGTGCCGACGCTAACTCCCCCATACAGAAAGCGGCCCACCGTTGCGGAAAAAACGATGTAATAAAAGAAGGCAAACAAAAAAAAAAAAAGGAACTAAGCGCGTAGGAAGATATATAAAGCTTCGCAAATTCGCAACGTGGTATTCCACAGACTGAATTCTCTTGAAAAATCCGTAGGAAGTAAAAAAAAAAAAAAAAAACTAAATGCCGGACTCTTACAAAGAACTACATTTGCAACGCTGTTGGCAAAATATACTTTCTTGTCGAGAATCTTGGGAAAAAAATTCTGGATGTTCATGCAACACGCCACATGCAACAAGAGCGATAAAGCCGAGCGCGTTCGTCAAAATAGTGGATTCGACAGGACGAGGTCGGAAGAGAAGAGAGATCGACAGCTTTCGACAGGGCGCGCTCCGCATCCTCGATCGCCGTGAACCCAGTTTGCGGCGTGGCTGGTCGGTTCAAACGGGTGTAGCGTGTACGAACTACAAACAATGGCTTTGTTTCCACGCGCAAAACGTGATACAACTGTAAAGTAACAAATATCTCGGCGTAGATCGACACGCGATTCATCCGACACGTTTAGAGCAGGTTCTCATACAAACAACGCGCGCGCGCGTGTATTGCGCGTTTATGGGGATGCCAGGGGCACTTCTCTTAGCGACTGTCATTATATGCGGGTTGTCTGCCTCTAGCAACACCCGGACTCTTTACAAATTCAAGACGGAGAGAAAGAGAAAGAAAGAAGCAGATGACCCTGTAGGTCTGACAGTAAGAGAGACAGAAAAAATTATATTAAGTATTTAGTTACACGAAGAATCTCCGTAATGAGCTCCGCTTACTAATTGCATGATGTTCAATGTATATATGTGTGTGTCTGTGTATACGCCCGGTGTGTATTTCGGTATTGCTATGATCCCTTCCGTCATGTACAACGCGGTCGATTCGAAAGTGGCGCGGCGCCATTACAGGCCGCCGATTTCATGCAGATTAATTCTAGGCAAGGCTCCAAATTCAATGAGGTGCCAGCAGCGAATCCGACGGCTAATGATTCCCGCGTTTTGATCGCCATGCTCTCAACGATGATGTACGAGCCCGTAACAAAATCAAAGTCGCGGGGAGCGTGTTTATATTCTCGCAATGCACCTGTGATGTATGTAGCGATAAAACGCTTACACGTATAAATGCTGTTTAATTATACGTATATACGCTCCTTTAAATGCACACTACTCATATATATATAGTACACCATTAATCATACATGCTGCATTAAACCCGTGTCATTACACCAACGTGTATCAGATAGACATTCTTTGTACTGTAATGTAACTAAAGAGTTTGTTTATTGGATTACACCTGTTCGTAGCTCCCATAAAACGCTACCAAATACATAATGAATGAAAGCGTTGAATAAACATTTTTTTTCCTCTTTTTGTTCAATATCTGCGATCTCAAAGTATAAAAAACAATTTATAGCAATACAATAGTCGTACGGTACATACCTATGGAAATAAAAAAAAAACCAATCGTCCGATCAATCCAGGAGTCTCATAACTCATCGAGATATATCAATTACTGTGAAGTTAACGCATATTCTTTAGCAATAAACCTGGGTAAAAAGAAGCGCAACGCGATAAGTCGTCATCGTTGTCGTCGTCGTCGTCGTCGTTGTTGTTGTTGCCGTAAAGAATCCGTGGACAGACTCGAATTCCAAACGGAAAAGACGTACCGGATGTTTGGGCTCGCCACTTTAAGGACATGTGGCTGGACAGATAGCCATCGGTTTTGAAGCTAATTAGCGGCGCACAGTGCGAACAAGCAGGACAGCCGGGGAATTAACGCAGCGAGGGGAGTGCGGATGTATTAAACGTGAAAGAAGCGCGGCATCCCCCCCCCCGGTGAACATCCTGCACACACGACGCGCGTACTTTTTTCTTTTCTCCTTCGTCTTCTTCGCTTCTCCGGACGCGGCCGGGCACCACCGGGGCACGATCGACGAGCGCACGTCACGAACGATTTCGCGGGTAGATATACCGTCGGCCGACGTTTCGTCGTTCCTCGTTATTACGCGCATAATTTCTCGGAACCTCGCTCAAGGCGCGGCAAAATTATGCGCGAATGCGGATCGCACCACCCTGGCCGTGCGTGCCGGGGCCGCCGACACGAGTATACGCGTTACAATGTATCGGTACACCTGTACTACGACATTAATCACGTGGTACGGGACATTCCTGTCACGATGTATACCAGACATTATTCGCGCGCGAGCGAGGCGAGCGGAAAGGCGCCAGGATTATTCGAGAAATATTTAAATTAGACTCGCTTATCGCGTGTCGGCTTATATACGTTCCTCTTTTCGCTCTCTCTCTCTCTCTCTCTCTCTCTCTCTCTTTCGTCCCGATTCCCTGATCCTGCCAGTTTGCTAGAGCCGAAGAGAATCCGCGCGTGATCATGCGATCGTCTCCTCATTGGCAGAACGAGCGGTATTAATATGGCATATCGGCTATATCAATCCGTACTAATTCATCGGCCTGAACGGGTTTGCATTTCTTATCGAAATGTCGGAGCGCGACTAGTGCGATGACAGGAGATAGATCTTATAATCAGTGACAATAAAAAAAAAAAACACTTGTAACAACATATCCGAGTTATTTTCGTAAATAAAAAAGCGTGATGTTTACGCGAAAAGAATATTATGATCAACTACACGTCACATTCTGATAAGCTTTCGTCGTAAATTTTCAGAAAAGCTGCGATTTTATCGGGCTGTTGTGGTTTGTCGGCTTTTTTTTTTTTTTTTACTTTTTTTGAAAGAGATTATGAGGAACCATGAAAATCAAGTAGTTTCAGAATAGCAAACAAACGAATCAGTTCATCTACAATGGGATGAAAATTGAAACTTCAAAGGGGGAGTCGCACAGTAAATCAAAAAGGGAGCGACTGAAGAACAGAAAGAAAGAGAGAGAGAGAAAGTAAGCAGACTCGTAAAAAGAAAAAGGTACTAACGTTCGCAAGACGATCCCATATCGAGATGACGACGCCCTGGCGCCCTGATCCTCGACACCTCTCGACTGCGTCCTCCATAAAATCTATTCTCAGCTCGAGCGGGCTACCGCTTGACTTTTTACCTGCGTGGATCGAGAAGAGACTTCACTTTTGCGGTTGTGACTTAACGCGCGCTGCAATATTTTAATGCGATTCTACATTTCTCTTTCTCTCTTTCTCTCTCTCTTTCTCTCAAACAAGATTCAATTATCGAAATCGTAAATTCACTTTGATTCGCATCGCGCGTTAAATGTAACGCTAATGCAACAAAGAAAACATTTTGATGTTACGATCTGATAAGTCCGAAATGTATTCACGACGGAAGATCTCTCGCCGGAGGTGTATAATGTTTCAGTATCGTCTAATGATCCTTAATCATCTCAAAGCCATCTTTGACACACGCGAGATAAATTTAATAGTAACCATTAAACAAGCGAACGGGAATATATCTCAGGCGTGTACATTCTACACTTCAAAGCACACACGACCCATAGGAGAGGCGGGACAGGTCGTTTGGTGAGTCGCCGCGAGAATAAATGATCTCCGCGAGTCGAATCCGCGTTGCGGATGACGGCGCAACCGCTTTCTACCATCCTCCAAACGAGCTGCTTTGAGCGCGTCGATTCGCGAAGGAAATACGTCGAATAATAAGAATGCAATTACAAAATTAAACGAGGTTTAAAATAAATACCTGGGAGAGTGCGGTGAGAATGAGAGATGAAAAAGGAAGGCGGGAGAAAGGAAGGGGAAAGAAGAAATCGCGAAACGCGGGGAGCAAAGGGAGGCGGAAGAAGGAACGGTTAATTTGTAGTGCATCAGCAGCACCGGCAGCTACGAAGACAAGCTACGGAGAGGATACGCCGGGGCCATACTAAGAAAATAACTAGAGATAATTACGCGCATAAATCAGAGTGTTAATATTCGGGGGCGTAGGTAGGAGGCGCAGGTAGATATATTCGCCTATAGGTAGGCAGAATCTCTCGTGGATATACGCAGGAGGGAAAGAGAAAGGGGACGAGGGGTCGGACGGGGAAGAGACAGCGAGAGACGAAGGGGGTGAAGAGTGAGAGAGCGGAATAATGCCAACTTCGGATCGGTAGATCATTCGTGGCCGGTGGATACGCCTCCTTGTTAGTCAGGGTTTACTTAGTCCTTCGACGCTCCTACGACGTGCGTTACGCCCGCTAATAGCCCACCGGTAACGAACTACCGTCGGCCTTTTTTGAGGACCTTTTAAGCGAAAACGCGTTTCTCCTCTCGCGCTGCCTCTTATCGATCATGGACGTCATCGCGAGAAAGGATCGCTCCGTGGAAGTCGCCTCTGAAAGCGAATTCCTTCCCACGTTTGCCCACCCTGCCCCCGACGAAGGAATACGCGCCACTTAAAGAGCAGTCCTCAGGGCGATATTCGTAATTTATCGGCTGCAAATGGACGAACTCGCACACGGGATACTTTGCTCGGCGATGCGTGAGCGAATTATTTCTCAACCGCCTTTGGATTTCCGAGCTGTCGTATCGACGATCGTTCTTGACGTCCTCGACAGCAGATTCGCGCGCGCGCGCACGCGCGGCATTGAAAATTTTTTCGACTGACGTGAGGATATACACAACGAGTGATGAAAACAAAATAAAATGACAAGAAGAAAAAAACGAAAAAGGACGTACAGTGGCGTTGAAACACTCATAACAGGTGGACCGATACTCGACTCGAAGATACATCTTCGAGGTGGGCGGTCCCACACTCCTTAAATCAGCCCGCAGCCACCATAACATTAAGCCCACCTCCTCTCTCACGGCACGTCTCATCTCCCGCCGTTTATTTGTTTGCTTAGAGCGAGTAATTAGAATCCGATACAAATGGTTATTATTTATCGGCATGGAGTGGCGAGCGAGAGCCGACGAGAGACCCCGTCGTACGAATGCACGTAACGGACGGACGGAGTATACCTTCTGATTGCCTGGCGTTATTAAACCGAGAGATACCACGAGATAAATACACGGAGGCCAAACCCGCAAATACCGGCCACTATATAACGTTACCGGCGATCCCTGCTAACAGCTTTTATTCGCGAGCCAGTCGCAGAACTCAATTATTAGCGTTGTCCTCTGCAATCGTGCTATTAATTCTCTCGTAACGTTTCAAATATTCAGCAAATGAATTTTCTAATTTTATTTGAGTTTACTTTAATCTCCTAGATATGTTGAAAAAAAATCGATGTGTGAATTACCGAAACACAGTTTCTTTAGAGAAAAATAAAGCGCGAAACACAAAAAGTTTATACGCGCGATCACGGTGACAGTTGCAGCTGTCGGAGCAAAGAAGCGGGTTCGTAGAAATAAACGTAATGGGGGTTTTCGATCGAACTGCGGCGCACCGATCGAACAGCCGCATGTCGAACCGATGCACCCGTCGTGCATCTCTAAGGAACGTGCGCGCGCGACTCACGGAAGCGAATCTATCGCGATGCTAGACGCGTCCGTTAATAAAATATAATGAGCACGCAGCGCCCCGATGAGACGTAGGTATGTCTACATCTGACCCACAGAATACAATGATCGTCGTACGACATTCAGTTACAAATCACGTAACCGCGTGTGAACGAATCTTTATACGGGCTTGTAAATAAAAAAAAAATAATGCATAGATAATTCTAGTGTATAACGAAAGGATTACAATATGTAAAAACAGTCTAATGATTGCTGCTTCACTTCACTTGAAAAAAAACTTGATGTTGTTATTAATTAAATTATTCGCTACGTTAATAAGATTTTCTTGTGAGTGATATCGTTATATTTGAATATCGAATAATCATCGGATTTATTTATTCCGGCGAAGCATCCACGGGGATGGAGATATACGCCAGGGGTAACGTTGATTAGCTCCGGTGTTGATTTAATTACCGAGAGAGTAATTGGCATGCCTACTGACGATCTCTCCCTTTCCCTCGACACCCCCTGTCGTTTACTTCACTCGCTCTCCGGCACCCTATCGCCTCACGCTCTCTGCAGCACAAACTGTTGCATATTCATCAGCGATAGATTATTATATATACGTACATGTCGAAGGCTTGCAACCAGGAACAATCGGTCTCGCGAACAGTATCTACGATATAGTGAATTTACGCGATAATATGGCGAACACATTTGTTTTATGCTAATCGAACCGTGAGGTTTCCCCCTATAAAATTTACCGACTCGAATCTGAGTTTGTCTTTTTTTTTTTTTTTGCTTTACGCTTTTTGAATACCTATCGTAAATTGGCTCGTTCGCTTAGTTTATCGTACGTGCTATTCGTAGAGAATATGTGCAAATGAAAAAAGTCAGAAAAACAAACAACAGTTTTCGTTGCCAATTTCCGGGAGTTCGAGACACGTCGCAAAAAGGGCGCCGCGAACGGTTTAGGTTCGTATACGACGGGCGGCCATAGGCGAAACGTATATCGCGGCAATGTTATCCGCAAACACGCGGGTTCGGCCAATTTATCCCAAGGGATGAGGCCGACGTGGCTCGGCAGTGGTGGGTGTGGGGCAACCTTGTCCAGCGGAATGAATTCAGCACGCAGCCCCCGTGCGGTCGAGCCACCTCTACCCCTTTCGCCAACCACCGTGCAACGTCCCCACCTTCGGATCACTTCACCCCTTCTCATCCGCTCTCTTCCTCTTTCTCGCCTATCCGATAGTGCGCGCGCGTTAAGCTTGCTACAAATTGTCCAGGTAGAAAACGTGTGATAATAGATAAGATAAAACAGCATGTTGTTATATATTGTAAAATATTAAAAACAATTAATCTTCTTCGATAAATCGTTCTTACAAATAACGTTCTACTTTTTTAAGAATATTCATAAATTTCAAGTTAAGTAATTTGCTATTAACGCTCACACAGAACATGTTGTGTGAATGTATATTTTATATGTATGTTTTTTTGAAATAACTCTAGTGTGCACTTGTATGCACACGAAGGAAGCTTTGTGTTGTCGAGAACACTTGACAAGCGACAATTTATAATCGATACAAGTGGTGTGAATAGCCCTTAACCTGCTACCATCCGCCACTCCTGATCCGCTCCACATATCGCTAGCTCGGTATACAACGGCCGCCTGATTGCCACGGGGGCTCTTAGATTTATTGACCTGTCAATGGCGGCGCGCGAAAACGGCGAATTTACAACGCCGCAGGTGTTAAGTTCTGCCGTGCGTGTAATAACGGCCTGATCCCCAAGGCCTATACGGTAAGCCACACCGTAATTATATTTCCGAACCTCCCGCCCGCTACCTTTGTCATTATTACCCGAGGTGGCGTAGCCGTAATTCAATGAGATCCATTGCACCGGGTCCGCGCGCGTGTGTACGTGAGCGATAAAGTCCAGATAAATGGCGCACGAGTCTAGGAAATTTTAGCATGCAACACCGCAGACGTGGCCCCGCTACCAATCATACATTCCTTATACACCGTGTTCGAAATTGTCTCATTTATCTCTTTCTCTGTCTATCCGTACTAAATTTCCAATTGTAAAACACGTTAACGTTTGTCTACACATGGAGAAATCACGGGTGTGATAATTTAGAAGCCACAGAGAACTAACAAGTGAAGCGCGCGATACGAGTTCCCGATATCTCAGTTGGAAAATGTTACTGCTCGGCCCTTGGGTTGGTCTCCCTTGTGAACGCGAACGCACGCGGGAATGATTTATGACTCGCGCGAATTTCGCGCGGCGCACACAGCGAAACGACAGAGTCAAACTTACCTTCAACCTGGTGAGACGAGGTTCCTCGGCTGCCAGCTTCGCCAATGCCTGATAGTCTCCCTGCGCCGCTTTGACCAGCCACTCCCGCGCTTTTGCGTCCAGTTGCTTCGGAAAAACACCGGTCGCGGCGATTATTAGCGATTAATGGCGCGAGAAATCTCCGAGATCTATCTATCAGCCGCAGCGCGCGCAAGATTGAGCGAGCCGGTCCGATCGAGAGCGGGCGAATTTTAATTAAGATCCCCGGCCACGATCTCTCTGGCGTGCATTTATCAGGAGCCGGTGGTGTACACGTCCGACCGGAGAAGGAATTACGCCCGTGTGTAGCGTCGCTCTCTCTCTCTCTCTTTCTTTCTCTCTCGTCGGATTGGCGCGCGCAATAATCGCGATCTGCGGTGGGTGATGAACTTACCGAGGCAACGGAAGCGCTGTCATCCTCGTCGGCGCCCTGCAGAGAAAAAGAGAAAGAAGAGGGTTAGAGAGTTGATCCCTCGTCGAAAAATCAACATTACGCGCTACGTCACGCGCGGACGCTCGCGTACGCGGGACACGCAGTCGCGCGCAGCGAAAACCGGTCCCTCTGTATATGGCGTTGCTCTCTCGTCGGTGCACTCGCCGGAGAGTGAACTCTCGCTATAACTCGCGTGTGTGCACGCTGGCGAGGAGCACGAATTGGCAAGGGCGAGGAAGAGAAGGAAAGGGAGGACGACAGAGTGGCGGACAAGAGGGAAGAAAATGCGCGAGCGCAGCGGGAGACCACGAGCACAGGACGCGCGCGCGCTTCGGCCATCAGATTGATATACGGATCCAATAATTGATTCTCCGGCGCAAGGTCTTGGGAGGCTGCGGGCTGGCCGGGCCGCACGCACTTACGCAACTCCCGCCGTCGTCCGTCGTCCAAGAACAGACGTCCCATTTCGGAAACTGCCGTCCCTCGTATATACGTTCGACGAATCGAACGATCTTTAATCGCGATTATCGAAGTGATGGAGCATAAAAGCGCACTTAAGATGATCCCAATAAAATTCTTATCACGTATCGCGTTTGCAAAATTCCGCTTTTAACGAAGAATCCACGCTTCAGATAATGACGTAATTTTATTTCTGCGCGTTTTCAGATTCATAATTCGTACAGCGCGATAAATCCTCGATAATATCTCTTAAATCATGAATAACGCTCTAACGAGAAGCTCTCGTCGTTTACGCGCGCGTATACACGCGCGACGCCGATCCCGCTGCTACAACGTTCCACGTTATACTTACGAGTATATGCACGTGGTGCATACGGCAAGATGACGCGACGAAGGAGGTGACGGTGGGAAGTGGGAGGAGAAGAGGGTTCTCTCTTCTGATCCCAGGAACGTTAAACGACTACTCATCCCTGTTAAACTGTTTGTATTTTCACTCGTCACGGCCACGTCGGTTGTTCGAGGTGCTCATATCGACACTCGACCCCGAATCGATCGTGACTCTTCATAAATTACTTGCACGGGCCGACCGCGCGGGAGATGCGCGTTTGCACTTTGGCCGAGTCATCATTAGCCGGCCACGATATATCTTTATCCATCGACAACATCGCGCGTGTCCTTAAGTGAAATCACGATTCGAAGGCCGCGCGTCGATAGAGGCGAGACGAGTATGCCTGGCATTCCAACATTAATCCAATTCTTCTTCCCTCTTGTTAAAAAAAGAAGGATCGAGGATTGTGTTGGAAAGCCTGGAATCGTTACTCTCTCTTTCTCTCTCTCTCTCTCTCTCTCTCTCTCTTGGAGAGAAACTCTTCCGGAAATTCTGTCTTCTCGAAATCGTACTTGAAATGATAGTCACTGACCCCCCGTCGCGTCAGGTGGTGCATCGAAGGTGCGTTCCCAGCTTTCGTGCGCTACGTGTGCTCTCTCGCAAACACGTCTGTACGCGTGCGAATGCACAGATGCACGCTGATATCACGGACTTTGTTATATGCATGCATCCATGCTTCATCGACGACGCAACAATTGTATTTGCTTCTTCTAAAAAGAACGTTGATTCTCGACAATAGCGGCGGTAAACAAACGCAGGTGAATAAAATTTTGACGTAATCCTTTCACATTTTTGCAAGTGTCTTATATACACTCATTAATAATCGGTATGTATCTAAGTGAAAAATTCGCGCTTCTCTTGCGTAAGATACGTAAGAGCAGCTGCTAAAAGAATGCATAAAGATTTTTGATTAATAATGAAGTATGTAGAAACGTGTAACCGAAATTCGAGCCTCAAAAATTCTTCCTCGCATACTTCGTGATTAATATGCTAATTGTCGCGAAATTATGCAAGCAACGAGATTCAGAGAGAGAGAGAGAGAGAGAGAGAGAGATAGAAAGCGCCATTGAAAAATCTTCAATCTCGATATTTAAAAATCACGCGCGTAGCGAGATTTTGTTGTTTCGAACGCTGATTGATTTTTAAGCGATTAAGAGATACGACCGGGCCGATTTTCGATGAGATTCGTCGGAGGAGAGGAGGCAGGGGACACTTATTCGCTCGTATCTCCGAGCTCGGAGATATGCAAATTTTCTCATCCTCTTGTGGCGCGAGGTCTTCACGAATGATCAGACAAACGGACCAGTCAGCGACGGCGCGGTCACAGCGTGCCACGGGCCATAATGGCGTGGTTATCAGATAAGCTTATAAGACCCGGGTAATCGTAATAGCATCGCAATGGCGGTTTCTCCGGCTCCGTCGCGAGCGACGAACGGAGGTGGGAGCGGCGAATGAGCGATGAACGCCAGACGAAGAGAGACAAGAGACTCTCTCGGTCTCTCCTCTCATCAGCAAGTCATTGTTCCGCGATAATTAATATTTTAATTGAGATCAGCGGGAATTAATTAACGCAACAGGCCTGTTAAAGTCGTTCGCCTGAACCGATCAATCGCGATCCTCCTCTGACGCGCTTGTCGGAATTAAGATTTAATTCATCTTCGGTGAACGTCTCCTAATATCTCTATCAGACGTTACGAGCTCGATGTGATTCGTAAAAAGAAAATCGTAAATAAATTAATTATCTGGCACGCAGCCCATTTGTTTCCAAACAAAAAGAAAGGAATTTAGAGATAATTTGTTCTCGATGAATACTAATGAGTTATATTCGTCTAATATCATCGTGCATCGGAAAATAATCTGGATATAGCTGAGACAGAAATACTCTATCTTAATAGCGGATATATGTACGCGGATGTATGGACGCTCGTATATCACATTCGTAATCGGATAAAAAGCTAACGACGCGGCGCGTACAAGCCGCATAATCACTTAGAACGTGATCCTAGCACGAGCGAGCGCCGGGCACGGGTATCATAGAAATGGATACAAAGGGGCCATCAGCAGCCCGCGGTAACGAGCCAGCCCGAGCTACCCGCCTCGTCGTATCCCCCATTGTTATCGCTCTTCGTGGCGCATCAGCGCCGACTCAAAAACACGCTCTCCCGGCAGTTAAGCCGCGCACATTCGCGCGTCTAATTCCGCGAATGTGGCCAGCGGCAGGTACTCAACTACTCAGCAGCCACTACTCTGCACGTGCTTACTCGCACCCCTCATCCCGCTTCTCACGTTTCTCTTTCTCCTTTCTTCTTCTCGCACATTCGCGTTTTGAACAATAAAAGGAATAGCGTGGCGCAAAGCGGATAGCAAACGCGCGTTCTCTTCAGAGTGGAAACGTTTTAATAAGCGGACGTGCGCTGCCCTCCGAGGGGGCATATAAATATATTCGGTTGCGCTACGACGGCTCGAAATATACTCTCGCGGTGCGAAAGAGTGAGAGATGCGATGCGAGACCGCGGGGGTGCAACGGGGGCGGATATATCGGCGAAACGGCGAAGGGTGGAGAACGGGGAATAGAGGCAAGCATGGTAGAACGAGAGGCAAAACATGTTGCGGCACGAGCTGCCTCGAGAGCTCCGCGGAATTAGCTTTATTATAACCTGGGGGCCATCCATACATGCCTAACAGCGCACGAACATTCGCCGGCCAATAAGCCAAATGCTAACCAAACATTTTCGCGACTCGGCGCACCCTACAATTCATCCCTCCCAACGCGCCTTTCCGTCGCGACGGAAAGGTCCGGCAAGAAGAATCGATTTCCTCTGATTAAAGCGAGATATGTATATTTTAAAGTAACTATTGCCGATGACACGAGCGTGACGACGATTCGTTATGCTTAATTCGCGGTTTATATTTCAGACAAAAAAAAAAAAAAAAAAAAAAAAACACGAAAACTTATTCATGTTTTCTCAGATGTGAATCTAAATTCGAAAGTTGAAGAGTTATTACTATAATATCGCGATTCTGTCTAAGACGTACAAGCCTAATACGAGATGATGCGCCAAAGCATTAAGCACATCTTTATCGCGGCTGCGAAGGAGTTCCTCCTATCTATCCTTCTAACGATCCTCTCTCTCTCTCCCCTTGGGAGGAACTTTTCTGGCCGCGGCAGCGCCGTGAAACGATTAGGCCCGGATTAGTCGAGCGCGCGAGATCGATTATGCGATCCTGCGGATAACATTGGCCTGATTTATTCCCCTAATGGGCGTTCGCGCATTCATTTCGAGGCCGTGCGAGGCAATTCCACGGGGCTTCGTCGGATGGCGGTGCCCGTCCTGCCGCTGACAGGAAAACTCTCGCTGGGTGATTCAGCGTTCGGTTCGGCGACGCCTCCCAACGACCACCATATGCCTACCTACCTCGGATACCCACCTACCTAAACGCCATTTCCATCGTCGGGGATCATATAATCCAAGGTTCGGTCGCGAGCCGAATGAAATCGCGTCGAAATACGACGTCAAGAGATACTGGGCGCGAACGTGCGCATGACGATTTTAGTGTCTGACTTGCGTTT
Organism: Pseudomyrmex flavicornis; assembly: GCA_014825475.1. Lineage (NCBI taxonomy): Eukaryota > Metazoa > Arthropoda > Insecta > Hymenoptera > Formicidae > Pseudomyrmex > Pseudomyrmex flavicornis. The sequence goes on from QVNW01002006.1 coordinate 24,777, forward strand.
TCACCCGCATTACCGATTATCCTCGCCTGTCTAGACTAAAATCGCGATCGATCGTTCTAATAATTCAATTACACCAAGAAACACACATAGACAGTAAATATATTGCAATTTAAAATGCAATATATAAGAAAAAAAAACAGTAATTTAACATTTTCCTGCACGCATTTTCCTAGAATGCGTAAGATCCACATTCGAGTTCTAATCAAGTGTTTTTTTCGATTTTTTAATTTTCATGAGTAAGATAAATTGGATATTTCACACATGAGATGCAAACAAAGTATTTTATATACGTATGTGAATTTTCGAATTAAAAATTTTCAAATTAATTTAAATTTCCATGTGTATTAATTTATATGTTTAAAGAAAGTAAATAAATATATACGTATAATTGCACGTACATCCAGCAAATTGGCTCGTATCGAACTTAATACTTAATTGTAAAAAAAAACTGCTTTTTTTTTAACATTACAAATTTACGCAAAACAGCTATAGCAAAAGCACAGACGCAAAAGCTGATAAATCAACATCCGTTGCGATAAGGTAAACTTTTTATCAAATTTATGACTAATGTTCAGTTCCGGCTTGCATTGGCACTGCGCGGAATTAATTCTCGTCTGTGGGACGCGCATATACAAGCAAGCGGAGTTCGACAAGTCGGAAGCGTAGAACGATTACACGTTGGCGGGGGAAATTAGCGATCGCGAGCGATTATTATCTCGTGCAGCGGCGTAAAGGGTGATTCATAACCTCGCGCCTCGTATTTTCGCGGACGGCACACGTCGAATTTGGTCCGGATGGGAAACACGGGGCATCGAACACCGCACGCTCGCTTCGGCCCGACCCTCTTCTCCTCCAACCCCCGCTCATCGTTGACAGGATTATATTCGTACGTACCTACCGTGTTCCTACGGTGTACCTCGGTCCCGCAATACGCGTCGCGCGATCATATTCCCGTCAGCTAATAAATTTACCGCGGTACTCGAGCGCACGACTGTCGCCGCGCGATTGTCATCGTGCGATTGTTCTGCCGGCGGTGTCACTGTTTCGAGGGGATTTCAACGGCGAACCGCTACGACACTTCTCCGATAAAGTCGTGATTGCATATCTTGTAGACACGATCTCAGAAAAATTAATTCTCGTATAATACAAATTCACGTGACAACTTTCCGACAAAAAAAAAAAAAAATTACGCGGAAGTGTAATAATTACGAGGGATAATATCGCGAATGAGTTGAACTAGTTTGATGATAAAATGTTTTGTGAACAGCATTACTACAGACCGGTAGTGCTGACGTAAAGTACGATAGGAAGCTGCCGGACGGAAGAAATCCTAATGGGCGATGCGTTGGCGCGATAGAGCCGTCGTGAAATTAACTTCTCGAAAAAAGAGAAAACCGTTTTGACGAAATGACTGGGCGTGACGAACGCGTGTTAATCTACCGCCAGTGTGTGTTATGTAATAATACCGAGTATGATTACAACGCAGATATGCGGTCGATGCCGCATAGTTAATGAGAAAATTAAAACATATTCAAATACAATAGGAATACATTACCGCTCATGAAGACATCAATTAATGAGATAAATGGTTAGAGAAGAAGCCCCTTAAGAATTGAAGAAAGATCGAGGGGAAAACCTGTTCGGTTACACCATCTACATGTGTGTATTCATTCACGAGAAATTTCGCGAGATGTTTAATTTAGTGATTTAGCAGCGAGAAGACGAGGAAGAGGCGATTGGTCCCCTTATAGCTGCTCGGTGTACCACGATGAAGGTCGAGCTTAGCCGCCTGCGCGGTTTCGTCTCCTAACGAGTTTATCGCATCCTCTTTAACGTTATTAACACGGGCTAACGAACTGGAAGCGCCGAGTCATCCAGGACCTATACCGAACTACGGCAGAGAAGACCATGGCGGTTCCGCCAGGTATACACACCTGTGTGTACACGCGTGTCCCGAACTTCACGCGGGCGTGAGCGTGTGCGCGCCCGTGTGTATGTACGCGAGCTTGTAAGTGCAGGGCGAGAGAGGCGGGCGTTTCGACGGCGCGAGTTACGTGTATAAGGTGGGATAAAGGTACGTATAGATACACAGCCCGGCCTGTCTGTGCGGCCCTGATACCCGGGTCTCTGGGCTAATTCCGAGGTGTAATCTACGGGTACCATCTCAATGGATTAGCATATAGATAGCGAGGTGGACTGACCGTATATATGCGCACCTAGACCACGCTACGGGGGCAGGACGCGGGCATGTCTGTTTTGGTCCCGTGTCCTCCCGTACGTAAGGGAGTCAGGTGGTGTTGCAGCTACGTTCTCGCGCGCGATTGCGAATAAACTCTCGACATCTTGCGTGCCCGCATTGATGAAGCCAATTAAAACCGATACAATCAGTAACGATAAGTAATGCGAGGTCTCTCTGCGGCGGTCGAGAAAAATTTCTTTTCGATTTAAATATTGTGGACTGATAAAATAAATATAGCAGAGAAAGAAAGAAAGAGAAAGAGAGAGAGAGGAGAGTATGGTTCGTGAAATAAAAGCTCTCTCTCTAACTCACTGGTAATTTTAAATATTCATCGAGTTCCTGAAGGTTCTACCTTCAAGATTTTTATTCGCACAGCTCAGCCAATTCGAGTTTCTGCCACATCGACGTGACTACAGAAAGACACGCCATTTCTTTCTGCGGAGACTTCCGTCTCGGAGATCATCGGCGGATAAGAAGCGTCATCGACGCTGATGGCAGCGAACGCTGGGTTACGAGAGAGGGCGGACGGGACCCGGGGCATTTTGCCCGAGGTGATTCGGTCGCGAGGTAATTTGTGCTCACAGCGGGGCTGAGCAAACACGCGCGGCGGGGGTGCTTCGAAAAATTAAATAACTCGATGACTGGTCACATTCTCGAACGCGCGCGGCACATATAGCTCTTGGGACCGAACGTGCATACATACATACATGTGTACATCGACGGTCCCGAGATGTCCGCAAAGAAGGGCGCCTCTCGGCTGAATGACGTGGCCCCTCTATTGTCCCCCTTTCCTCTTTCTGCCTGCCCTTCCTCCTTTCTCTTCTCGCATTGCAAACGTGCCCTCGAATCGAGCATCCCGGGGGAACACCGTGGGCCTTGTGCTGCCTAGGACGGTTCCAGGACTGTGCTCAAGGAGCAAGCGCCGGCCTCCCGCGGACTTATGAATACAAATAGCCGCTCACTGCGCGACTCAGATCCCTGATAAGGTACGCTCCTGGCTTACCGTGCCATCGCGCGGCATAAAGTACGAGCTTAGGGCCGTCGCGAGACCCCGTCTCTGACGTACGACCGTTTAACGGCGGATTATCCTCGCGATGGAGAAGATTCGGATCGACCGACATCGGCCTTAGATCGATCGCGTCTAAAAACTACCATAATATTGCGAGTCGTGCGAAAGAAGAGACAAGTTGAAGGACAAAACGGAAAACAAGTTGCGCGTGATATTTTGTTCTGATAAAACGAGCAAATTCACGCGCGTCAGTCGAAATTCATTCGCGTGCAGAAACGATATGATATGCTCGGGATGCAGTCGACTTTCCGCAGCGTGCAAATAAACACGAGTCACAATCTCTCCCAAAAAATTGGCAAGTTGCTATTATTTATTTCAGTAGAATTTGTTTTGATCTTTATCGTGTGATCACAAAAGTCACGATACGATAAAAATAAATAATAAGTAATAAATAATAAATAAAAGGATAATGAAAAACTTTTGGTCCCACGGTCAGACCACCAAGAACCAACCTATGACCCGGAAGGGCGGCGCCCGACACGACACTGTCATGACAATCATAATCAGTCAGCTTTTTGGTATTAGTCTCCGGACTGTCACTACGGGAGACGAGACACCCGCGGACGAATGCCAGAGTCCATGCCATTCAATAAGAATGGCAGGGAGAAAGCAATCAACGAAACTGATTTAATATGCGCGTCTCCTCTAAAAGAAGAAAAAAAAACGAATCTTGTTATCTCCATCTTGTGATCTCTTTTTTCCAAAAAATGCGGTGGTTGATAGATCGACGTAAGACCAGAAGCCTAAGTTGGCGTATGAAAACGCGATGGACGATAGGAATTACGAGAAGACAACACCCATTGTGAGCCGCTTATTGTTTTCCTGTGCGCGCGATCCTGCGTAGTAGATACCTAAGCCATACGCCTGTTACCACATAAAGGCCCCGAAGAATTCTCGCGGAAGCAAAGAGCGCGAGGCGAGGCGAGGCGGAGCGAGGTGTCGTCGCACTGAGCAAACAAATTTAATGCGCGTGCATAACGACACCAATTTAAATGATAATGCGCGGTGTGTGTGCCTTCAAGATTAACTCGTAATAGGCCGGAATAAATGTCGGCGGACCTGTTAGAGGTGTATCTAGTCGTTCGCTACACGGGAACAGTGGGTGCTAACTACTCTTGTAGACAAGCTTGTTTATATTGGTGCGCGTATCGTCGTGCGCCACAAAGACTTAAAACGCGTAAATTTGTATACCTACGCGCATTTGGCGTTTGTGCCAAGAAAATTGGGTCGTCGTTGATATCACAGTTGATATCACTTTCGCTAGGCCTCTCGACATCGTTATTAACTCGCGATCGCGATGAGTTATCATCAAGCGAGCTCACGAGCGCTATCGTATAACCCGCAATTATCTGACCGGTTATTAAATTTAATCGGCAATATTTAATTATCGTCCGGGGTACGACGAGGTGTTAGCGCAATAATTTACTCGATTATGTATAGGTACGTTCGATAACCGATAATCTTTCGGCGTTAATCTGAGAAGTGCAATCCGAGCGCGCGTCTTCTCGCGAATGATACCGAGCGATAGTTCGCGATTTTCCTATGTGTTATGCGCGCGAACACGATAGCGCGGTGACGAAGAAAGAGAAAATTCACGGGGGAAGAGAGAAATGATACCACTCGCGTTTTATATCGATAAATTCCGACGGTAATGAGCGAGCTTATCTCACGGACGCTTATCGACTGGCAGTCCTGCCCAAGTGGATTTGCCTAATTAAAGGAACAAGATGTAAACGATTTTATTTCCATCACGGTTCGCGCTATCTACGTATCTGCCGACCACTCTTGGAACGAATAAATGGGTTTCTTCGGGTTTATCTATCCTCTTTCTCACTCTCTCTTTCTTCAGAAACCTGAGCGACGCTCGAAAACCACCACGACCAGCTGCACCTGTCAAGCGCTCCGTGCCGTTAGTTTGATTAATGATAGAAATATTTCTTGAATAAACAAGGGAGTGTGCGCCCAAGCTCGCTGAACAGATTGACATTCTGATATACTTGGGAGAGCAGCAACAATTTAGATTTTACGTAAAAGATATCTCGCGCGACTCCGGCAATTGCTCCGTGAAAACGATACTTAGTCATTTCAAGTTAACTTCCGATTGTGATTTCTCTCTCAAGCGTTAATATAATCTCATTATACACACTTGTGTTTTAAATAAAAATTATTATCCATCATTACTATATGTTTTTACGAGCGATTTACTTAATTATAAACTATAAATATTAAACGCAAACTAATTAATGGAATTAATCACCATCGATCAAGAATCGACGAGTCTTTGCGAAGTAAGCTACACGAGATAAGTTTGCCCGCGGAGGTGTCTTGTCGAGATTGTCGCGAATAGAATCATGCAAGCTGTGTCCTCGCTTCGCCGCGCCGTTGAACCTCTTTGCATATACATTCTGTAAGATTACTTTGTGCGGTTTACACCCAACCCATCCCTCCAACCCGATCGTCCTTCAGCACAGCACGCTGCGCTTCGAGCTCTCGCCTCCTTTCGTTGCCGAGAGGCAAACTACCCTCCAAGTTTCACCCAAGGTCCCTAATGTATGCGGAACTATACGGCAGAAATTCCAAGTTCGGCATGGCCGTGTTAGGCGCCTTTACGATGAGTTTCCACCCTCTCGTTCTCTCTTTCCCAACGTCGCAGCTCCGCGCTGCACGGAAGGGACGACGCTCAACCGACAAGACTCGCCCCCACCGTTATAAGAGGCGAACACGCGTGATCCTAATTAGAACGCGTCCTCGAGGTGCCGAAGTAAAAGCGAGCTTCTTGTTAGATGTCTCGACGAAAGCGCCGTCGGCATTCGCGCGCACATGTACGCGAGATGCGCGTATATGTATGTAAGCGAGGTGCACTTTCGAGATGCTCTCGTAAAAGGACTCTTGTTATTACTTCTTATTTTTTGAACATTTCTAAATGAATATTGCTCTTATTTATATATTTTCTTATATTATATACGAGCGCGTGTGAAGTCGATATTACAAAACAAGCTACTTTTACTACACAGTAGCAGATTCGAGAACGTCTACACGGAGGTATAACAATTCATTATTATTCTCGTATCATAGAGAGACGTTTCACACAAAGTAAGAAGTTGAAGCAACCGCGAGAATTCTCACGGGAGGGCACGACAGATAAAGTATCTTGCCACCCGCGTTTATATTTACATAGAAAAGAAGCTGCCTTCGTTGTCGGAAAAACATAATGCTTACAAATGGCCACATTAGTCGTGTATTACATTGATGTAATATATCACAGAGCGCTAACGAGCGATTACATATATTTCTATTCTAAAAAAGCGTTTTGTTCGAACGCTTAATTGATTGAAATACAAAAAAAAAACACTTTTATAATTAAAACAAATTTTCAACATAAATAAAATGTGCCACGAAAAATTTATTTGAATTAATTGTATGTCAATTGTGTATTTGAAATTTTTATAGATAGTCCAGCTACATATTTGCATTCGATTTTTTTATTACTACTTTTCCTGTCTAAAAATAAATAAAATTATTATTATGGCAAACCCGTCGCGCATTCATTGACTCGTAATCGAGCCGTTCGAAGAAAATATGATAGAAAACTACGTGAAGTGTGTTGACGCGGCAATTTGTCGGCAAACGGCGCGGCACGCGACACCGCGCTAGACGAAACGGTCATTAGGAATGCAAAGAGCAGAATGGCGCGGCTACGTTGCATAATAATTACTGTAAAGAAAGCCCGACGAGATGGGACTTCACCCGTAGGCTTTCCGGGAGATTACAGGATGTCCGGAGGCGAGAGGATTCTCCTTGCATGGACTGAAAACCCCTTCCGCGCTTACAAGCAATAAAAATTAACGGTCCGCCCAGTCAAATCGCATATGAAAGGCGACCCGCCAAGACCGAACTATGTTGTGTGAGTAATACATAATTATCACGGGCTTATTCAACGTGTACATGTCGCAATAAACAGTTCCTTTTTGTAAGAAAATATTTGTAGAAAAAAATATGTCAAAATCTTCCCCGATGACTATTACTATTGTATCTAAATAACATTTGCTAATAAAAGAAACAAATCTTAATCTTATAAAGCCAGAATATTTCGATGAGTAGTGGATAACGTTCTATCTTGACTAAATGTACAGCTAAAGTTATGTGTTGTGTTTTTTCTTTTTTTAATTTGACTTTTCTCATGACAATGAGCTTGATACACGTTTATCATTTGACTTTGGCTATTAGAACTGACCAACGTTCATTTATGACATCTTTGGTATAATATAGCATTGATAAAAACCGCATCTCTTAGTCAAAATGTTTGTTATTGTATATCTTTGAACATAATAAAAATTTACAACACACAACTAACTGTGCTCCCACTTTCTCCAGCTTTCTCTTTCATTTAATTTAGAATATTGTACTTATAATGAAATATATTAATTTTGTGTTACTACTTTATTTATTTAAAATTTAATATTAAAACTAAATTTAAAGCTGTCTCATTTTGAAAGATACAAACAATTAATAAATGGAAAAAAATTGCAACAACGCAAATCGAAAAACATTTCTGACGGCTGTTTCAAACTCTTGTTCCAAAAAGGATTAATAAATTAGTCTTATTATATATCAATAGCTAATGCACGTCGAAATGTGTTCAAGTTGCCATAAAAGAAAGCCGAGAATATCTTCGTTTATTAAAAATACTACCAAGTATATTGTGAGGATAGGAAAAGTGAAGATAACTGACAGTTATCCATAGTTATAAAGTCAAAAAAGAGAATAATCTGATGCATAATCGACCGGAAGAAGCGTATAGAATCGCTTCCTTCCTCCTTCGCGGAATATTTTAACCGGTCGGCACTTTTAATCGCGGGGCCCGATAAATATATCGAAATTACGGTAGAAGAGAGAATCACGTAAGAACCACGTAAAGAATGAGCCCCACATCCTGCCAGTATTCTGCGCAACTTTGTTGATTGTGGCAGAAAAAAGGTTGTTCCTCGTTCCTCTCCTGTGAGATCTCCGCGATCCTTCTTTCTCTACTTTTAATTTTCAGGCGCGGCTAATTATGATTTACGGCAACATCGGTGCAACATCCTGATCGCTACGCGAGATACCGCCCGCAGGATATTCAAATGCGATGAATATTACTCGTCGCGATAAACGACGCACGAACGACGAGAGAAACTGAGAAAAAAAAAGAAAGAGAAGATCGGAGAGAGGAGAGTTCGAGTAAGAGAGAATCGTCGCGAGCGCGCGTATAAAGGATGCGGAGAAAGGATTCCTAGTAGCCTATTCGGTATGCACGATAGGCAGTCAGCCTTGTACACACCGCATCCCTCCTCCCACCGCCCTAAAGGATGTATAGACGATACTCGCGCGTGGATCGTTCCATGCCAAATCGCTCGCCTTGAGTATTTAAAGCCCGACGAAATAATTCAATACAGGATCTAAACACCTTGTGTTTCCGCATGTGTTAGAAAAAGCGACAATGTCACAATATAATATCTCCTTGAATCCCCTCAAACTCCGGTAAAAGCCGAGAAGACGAATGACCAATTTAGTTCGACTTTACTCGAAATAACAGAAGACAATGAATAGTAATAAATTTCTTTGAACAGTTCTTTAATATTCTTTTTGTTTTCGTAAAATCGTTTCCAAGAAACCAAGTCAATTATTTTTATCTCAAAAATAAAATATTGCTTAGAAGCTTTAAAAAAAAGATTTTCTTTTAAATTCTTTGTTTTGAGTTTTAAAAGTCAGGTCAGGTATTTGCATATGTCGGTCTATATATTATACCAGTTACCGTAAATTTAGCAGCATTGTATGCTTGTAGAAAAAAACAGATTACTTACTTTTTCAGCTCGCTTTCTAACAGAAGTAGTTGTCTCGGTGGGTCTAGCGGGAAGATCGGTTTCACTGGCCATGCGATTGAAACGTTGCATCCGCTCGCGAACGCTGAGCTGTTCGGCCGAGGAATTTGTTGTCGTGGCTGTTTCATCTTCCTGTAATTTAACAGGTTCAAATGTCGAAATTAATCCTCTTGTTAGTACAGACTATTGTGGTCGCTCGCCACGAAACGCTATACTACGAACGATTATTGTCGCTCAATAACACTTGCTTATTGAAAGAGGAGATATTTGACAACGTATCAATATTAAATACAAGCGTGTTTTATACATAGTATATTTGTTTTTCTTTTGATTATCATAATCTAATAATAATCGATGTATCCGCGCGGTAAATATACGCTTATGGAGTACGTAAGCGGTGGTGTATTGAACCTTAGTTTCCGTCGTAGCAAAAAGACTTAATAGATTAGATTTTTATAATTAATATTTTGTTATGTTTAATAAATGATATAAATGTCTAAATAAAAAAAAAAGACAAATAACTAAATTAGGAAAAAATAAATTTTAGAAGTTTTCTAGTATTATTAATTTCTAGTATTATTAATTATATTAATAATACTAGAAATTATTTTTTCTAAATTCTAAAAACAATATATCTAACGTAATAATTATTAACCTTTTCAAGTTTTTAAAATTTGTTTGAAACACCCTGTATAACATAACGCGTCATTATACGCGATAAGTGCGACGTATGTCGACATCGATAAAAATTGCGAGCAGTGATTTTCGAGAAAATAAACGTTCGCGTATAAAAACAGGCGATCTTACCTTTATAACGGCTTCCGAGGAGCTTCCTCTGTTTCTTTCGATGTTTTCCTTGTTCTCCGTCTTCAGCTTGTCCTGGCTTTTGCGACGCGGTGGGACAGGTGGCGACGACATCGTCTCGTAAGATTCTGAACTATCATTGTTTTGACTATTCTCACGGCCAAAAGAATTTGATATCGTAATCTCAAGGCCGGTCTGAGTATTGTTTATAGATGACGAAGACGGACTGAGAGGCGCGGGAGGTGGCGGCCGGTAAGGCGGGGGTTCACGCAATGGAGAAACCGGCGTAGCTAGATCGGGGGTGGCAACAGGAGATCCTACTTGGTGAGGAGACGAAAGATCTAAGAAAGGTTTCCGGTATTTATACCGGAGAACCAAGTATCTTTCACCCTGTCAAGGAACATTCACACTTTGAGATCACTATGAGTGTAGGTGATTCGACAGAAGCGACAAAATTTTTAACCCGTAAACCGTTAAGTTACTCTTCTCTTAATTAATTAGAAAAAATATCAACAAAACTTTATTAACTATAAAATAACCCGGAATAATTTTTTTTTACGAAATATAAATCTACTTCAATTATAAAGCATTTGCGAGCATAAACTTATCTAAATATGTTTTTATTTTTGTTTATTTTTTGTTTGTTCAAATAAGTTTTTACTATATATGCTTTAGATTGCAAAACTACATTCTTATGAAATTATTTAATGTACATGCGTATATTATTATGATACTTAATATTAACTATTTGGTGATTATTTAGATTAGAGGCTTCCTCACCGATTTTAATGAGCTTCAAATATGTTGTTAAGAACGTTATTCTAAACAAATTTTCCCTAGGATGAGGGAGCCCCTAATCTAAATAATTACCAAGTATTTAAAGTGAAGAGAGAGTGGATCTTTAAACTATACGGATTTTCGTCCGGAATTTTTTTGACCGCGCACCTCTCCAGCTGATCGCGAGCGGAGCCGGCAACGTCGCCAAACGCGCAACAAGTCGCTCCTGTCAAGGCGGAAAGAAATTCCAACGAGCCTAACCTACCTCCTCGTTCTTTATGGTGGCTAAAGTGTTGACGTACTCCTTGAACCGATTCCTCGCCTCGACTGTAACGCACAAATCATAACATCGCACCATGAATATTCACAGCAGCTTGCTCAGACTGTTGTACGTGTTTACATTCACACGTACGCGAGTTCGAGGTCACGCCTCGCGCAACGGGACAATCGCGAGCACGCACGACGTGCCGGAGATTTAACCCACCTCGTGTCTCCGGATCCGTCAGGAAACGTCTGAAATGCTTCACCAGGTCGTGATTGCGCGCCGTACCTCCATTTTCCAGCAAATAATTACGAATCTCTTCGAGAGACAACTCACTGGGCGTCGCCATCTTGGCACAACTGATCGATGCGTCAGAGCCACGAACGGTGGTGCGCGAAGCGGAAAACGACCTGTCGATAAGAACGAACGCTGTAACCTATCGAAAGCGAGAGAACGTCATCGACTTGAAACGATATCGAGTATCGAATCACTATTAATCTAAAGGTGCGTTCGCTTACGCGCTTTGAGCGTCAGTCTATCTTTATATATTTAAAGAACAATAAAGACAGACTTTAAAGCCATAGAGCTTATAGATATGGAGTAGGAATAGCGATGAAAAGCTGTGAGCAAGATCTGAGAGACAGAAAATATACTTCTGTCCTACTCAGTGACTGTTTTTCTCTCTGCGCATAACAACGCTTCGCCAATCGAAATGTTTTTATCAAGTTTGAACTTG